>CM077221.1:19843215-20043744 GCA_039654775.1 Spinibarbus caldwelli | reverse complement strand
CGCCCTCAGCCCTCTATCAATGCGGTGCGAGCTCCGCGGGTCTGCCATCCTCCATCGCCGTGGCTGGAGAATCCCTCACCTCCACCTCCAGCCTCCGAGGCCCAGACTCCACCTCGGCCCGTAGACCCAGCGGCTCCACCTCGGCTCCTAGCTCCCTCGCCTCCACCGTCATCCATCGATCCACCAGCTCCACCAGGCTCCCTCGTCCCTCCGGCTCCGCCTTGGTCGGGCGTCGACCCGCCATCGCCTCGGGACTCCTCTCCTCTGGCTGCGCCTCGTCACTCCATCCCACCGGCTCCGTTGGGCTCCTTCCTCCCTCCAGCTCCACCTTGGTCCTCAGTCGCTCTGGCTCCGCCGCGGATCTCCGGAGCTCCGCCTCTGCCTCGGTCGCCAGAGCTCTCGGCTCCACCCTGGCCCCCCGGATCCTCGGCGTCACCCTGGCTCGTCGGCTCTCCGTCTCCACCTCGGGCTCCTCCACCTGCTCCGCCTCCGTTGGTCGGCCCCCTGGAGTCGGCGGCCATTCCTCCTCCATGGCTCCTCCCTCCGTCGGCTCCACCATGGGCCATCATCATGGCTGTGGCCTGGGTCCTGCCAGGCTCCTCCTGCTCCGAGTCCCTCCTGTCTCCTCCCTGGCTCCTCCCTCCTTCGTCACCTCCCTGGTCTCTGTCTGCCGGCCCCCTCCCGGTTGTCCGTCCTCCTCCTGAGCCGCCGCCATTGTTCCCACCCGTTCCCCCCCCTCTGTTGTTCCACGGTGCGAGGACGCACCTTCCGGGAGGGGGGAGTAATGTCACGCCCCTGGACTGTTTTGTTGTAGTTTTTGCTCCCCATGTGTTCCTTGTGACCCAGTTTCTCCCCTGTCTGATTGTATTAATTTGCTCCAGGTGTGTCTCCTTAGTTCTTTGATTGTCCCGTCTTTAAAAGCCCCAGTCCTTTCAGTTAGTGTTTGTCGGTCTTTGAATGTCTTCATGTGTTCTATGTTCCCTATATGGATTAAAGACTCCCAGTTTGTGAATTCTCCGTGTCTCCTCGTTCCTGGCTCCAGCATTCGTGACACATACAGACTGCACTCTTCCTGAGCCTGCTTGGAGTTCAATCGATACACATCAGCAGGAATATATGATACTGTGGCCGGTATAAATCCAGACTGTTGTCAATTCACACTATTTCCATTTGATTTAGCCTTCACAGCTGCCTAATTGAATGGACAAATGCATAATCCAAGCATGTAGTGCTAGTCAGTACTGGGAAGAACCGTCAGGACCTTTACAATTAAAATCTTTAAATTAGTGAAATCCACTAAAGTTGATTGCTTTGTTGCAGATTCTGCTATGGTTGTTGGCAAAATTAAACCTTATAAAGCACTGTTTTTTCCCCTTAACATTTATTAATCTAGGTTAATGTTAATTCATAAATATACTATTGTTCTGTTATACTAATGTTAATTCATACAACTTGCAACTTATTCATACAACTTAACAAAGGCCTTCTGAAGTGAAACGATGCGTTTGTGTAAGAAAAATATCCATATTTAAAACTTTAAAACTGCATTCTCTAGCTTCTGCTAACTGTCGTACTCGCGTTCACAAGAGAGTGGCATTCCAGTGGATAACGTAGAACGTAGACATAGTGTAAGCTCTGGTGAGAACTGATGAACGTAGATAAAACAAAAACTTGGTTCTCGCGAGACTAGAATATTCTCACTGGAGCTTCTGTCATCATCCTACATCATTCGATGGAACGCTACTCTCTTGTTAACACTGGTACAACAGTTAACGGAAGCTAGAGTTTAAGGTTTATAAAGTTTTAAATATGGATATTTTTCATGCACAACCCCCAGAGCCGTGTGGAGCACTTCTTATGATGAATTTATTCACTTTATTTTACTTCAAAATCTCGACCCCCATTCACTACCATTATAAAGCTTGGAAGAGCCAGGACATTTTTTATTTGCCTGAAAGAAGAATGTCATATACACCTGGCTTAAGGGTGAGTAAATCATGGGGCAATTGTCATTTTTGGGGAACTATTCCTTTAACTACGTAAACAAACTGAACCTGTTTGTAAAGTGTTACATTTTTTTTTATATTTATTACTGTTTTATATTTATTGGTTCAGATATATCTGTAGGAAAGATATGGGATCTGTTGTGTTTGTTCCCAAAGGCCAAAAACAAATTTAAGTGTTATTTTATATTAACATCAAATAGTAATATCATAATAGATTATAGTCCCAGAGAATACTGCTATTTTTTGCTTATTGCAACACTCACCTGCAACCTCTAATGAATTAATTTCACTAGAGACAGAGAGAAAGAGACAGAAAAAAAACACTTCTTCCTAACCACCGCAGCTGCTATAGTTGCATCTTTACTGATGATAAACTCAGCAGAATGTCTGCTGAGCAGAGAATATCTGAAGTTTATTTCAGCATATTAAACATGAAACCAAGCACTACAGTTAGGGCAGCTGGCACTCTGCTGTGTATCCAAAGAAACTGACTGTAACTGATGGGCCGCTGCATTGCCAGTGGTTTCTATAAAACTCTACCGAATAGAGAGAGAGAATGTAATCCAATCAGAAATGTACTTTTATATGCAACATATGTTATATAGCTTGCAGCAATGGATTCCCAGCATGCGTTTGTTGTTTAAAGACACAGTGCAAATGATGTCTTGCTCTGCTGTAGCAGGAAAATGAAAATCATTATACAGTCTTGCCTCTATTCATGAACGTCTAAAAATGCCATGTGGTTGCTGCTGCAGATATGATGCACTTCATGTCATGGATTACACAGTGTCTATACTGCAAATGAGCAATGTGACAAAACTAGATTGCTATAATTATAATCAGCAAAGCTGTCTACACTGCAAGTGTGTTTATCACAATCACAGGCAACAAAAAGGATGGGGTTACTATATGTTTGCATAAACAATTCTTGAAATATGTTTTGCTATTTTGATAATTAGTTGTAAACTGCTTCTGCAACTGCTTCTGAACCTGTATATATTAAGTGTACAATATATTAAAAGCATGTTGTCAGTCAAATACATCATGGTTTTTATCATTAAAAGCACAAAGCATGTGAAGCTAAATATAATGGCTAAATGAAAAGAGGCCAACGGCTGACTTATTTCCATGTCTCATTTAACACATAACATCTTAAATGTCATTTAACAACTCTAATTTGAGATGGTAATCATTTCCCAGTAAACAGTGAGCTGATGACTTAGTTTGACCTCTTCAATAAATGACCTGGGTATGAGAAAATTGTGTACAAAAGGCCAGCGTTTTAAGTGACCACACAATTTCTCAGCGGTTAGAGGCTTGTGTAGGAGTTGTGGGTAAAAGGATTTAAGAACAGTGTCCCACCCGCTTTCCCAGCTGGTCTTAATCTATGAGGCTTTAACCAGGATGTGGGATGGCTTTCTTCATACAACCTACAGGTCAGCACCACACAATGAGGCCCATAACAAAGACTCTGTAGATCTATTGGTCCAAACTGCCATTTTAACAAAACTGTGTGGTCAGCAATTCACTTGAATGGAGTCCAACCATATAACATTCATCACATGTGAAAGGACACATTATAAACTTTGACAACTGGCTTTACTTCTAGAATTATTGAGCTGTTTCCATTTTAAAGCAGAGCTCCTTCATGAAAATGTTTTGTAGAATGAGTATATAAAGAAAGCTTATGTCAGACCTTGAATGGGTTAGTTCACAGTAAAATGTTTTGAAGGATAGTTTACCCAAAAATCACTCTTTTAAACATTCAGTTTAACTGCGCTCTAGCCAAGTATGTATCGTGTATATATAGGCTATATGTAGAATTTAATCATTAAATTAAAAAAACAGCCACTTTTTGAATTACTGGTATAACAATACTGCATCATAACAACAATGAACCAGCAAATACAAGATAGCACTGTCTGTTATAATATTAATATTTCATTTATTGCTATTTGCAATTGGCAATTGGCTGTGTACTTGTACTCTACACAATGACAATAACACTGAATCTAATCTAATGTAAAAACCCCAGAGCAGAGGTCTTGCTTGATAATATCAAGAAAATACAATCCACTGATGATTTTCTTATGTTCTTTTGAGACATTCACATGACATACACCCACGCAGGAAAATTCTTCACAAATAATATCACGTCCTGTCATTAAGAGGAGATTTAATGGAAGATTGGACTAAGCTCAAGCAAGTGTGTCTGAACTACATTACCAGATGTCTGTCCTCTCAGAAGGTGAGGTCAAATGTAACATGCAACATAAATGATCTAAATAATTTCCTTTGTTTTAGTATAAAAATCAACTCTTTTTGAATCCATAATTAGTGAATGGTGAATTGTAAATATGTAATGGTGGTAATGGTTATTACAGTGGATTTCTATAAATAGCTTTTATCTTATTAGAGAAGAACATTCTACAACCCACTTATATTATACTATGCAGGCTATCAAGTCACATAGCATCAACCAAATGGAACTTGCTAAAGATCCAAAACAGTAGCACATCTTCACTTTTCCTTGTGGATTACAGATACACAACACACTGCAATCAAACAATCTGAGGAATGTTGTCCTAAACACTGAACTGCCTGCTGAACTAAATGAAGAATGAACATTTATTTTCATGCATTTTACGCTTCTGTAGGTTAGAAGAAAAAGTTCTGATAAAACAGTCATAATGTAGTTAATTGAAACAGATGAGATTATAAGAACAGGAAGCAGTTTTGCTTCAAAGCATTTTAAAATGCCTCTAGCCACAGAAGTGATGCCAGTCTGTGATGAACTCTAATGAGAGCCACTGGATTCATGGATCACAAGTGCCAAAGATGTTTGCAGGTGCTCTCTCTCTCTCTCTCTCTCTCTCTCTCTCTCTCTCTCTCTCTCTCTCCTTTCTGTTTTTCATCTTTTTTCCATTCTGTTTGTGGGTGGTGTTTTGATATTTTAATCAAAGCATCTGCCTATCAAGTCTGTCAAGTTATATTCTTCACATGTAGTCCTTTGTATTCTACATGTCTGAGCTCTTTTTGAGATTAGACATTTATTTTACTGCAAACACTGCTATTGATCTTTTACCGGAACCAAAGGAAAATCTGACCTGCATAGAGAAGAAAAAAAA
Source organism: Spinibarbus caldwelli (assembly GCA_039654775.1). Classification (NCBI taxonomy): domain Eukaryota; kingdom Metazoa; phylum Chordata; class Actinopteri; order Cypriniformes; family Cyprinidae; genus Spinibarbus; species Spinibarbus caldwelli. Next base: position 20,038,610 of record CM077221.1, on the reverse strand, counting down.
AAATTAGTAAAGAGTGTTAATGAGCTTGTTTTTTTATAGATGCATGTGAAATATCTTATTTAAAAGGCAGGCATTGAAATATTAAGTTTACATATAATTAACTTAGTAAAGACTTACAGCATGCAGAAGTAATATTGATATACTGGAGCATAAGGAAAGATCCTCTAAACTCATTGTTAATCTTAAAGCAAGATTTGCTAGTAATTAAAGGGTTAACTGCAGCTTGGCTTTATTGATTTTGATTGGCTCACACACTAAATCTCATCTGGCCACAGAAAGGCATCAAGATCCAATTGGCAATTCCTTTAGAGTTTACTGAAAAGATAATTGATTGGGAAGCCATTTAATTTACTTCTTCGTCAATGCTCATGTATGAGAACAATCAATAATCAAACAACTCAGCCAGCCATGTCATAGACATTATCTAATAGGATTAATAGGACTACCTTTACTCTCTCTCACTCAAGCATGTTTTAAAAGAAAGACTTAGAAGTAATGCACTATTTTTTTTCATTTGGATCTTTTTTGAGCTTTTTAATTTTTGCAGTCCAACTGAACATCTAAGTGCCCATATAAATGGTAACGACGATGTATGCATAGTGGAATGATTATACAGGATTTTACATTAAGAACACAATGTTTGATTGAATCATAATTTACTGATTGAATCTTGTCATTATGGATATAGTACTTAAGGGGATGCACAGTAAAAGACATTCCAAACAGTGTCAACCAATGGATTTTTCTCTTTACTTTTGTCTTCAAAGTATCGTCCCTTGCCCTGATTTTTAAGATCCCTTGGCTCTGAACTGTGATCAAAGAAACTGCTCTCTGTGGACACAGAGTATCGAACTAAGCATTTGACAAGGGCCTGTCAAAAGCTGTATCCATAGCAACCTATAACATGAGGGAGGCAGGAGCACACACACACACACACACACACACACACACACACACACACACACTCCTTCACAAACACTTTTGTTCACAGACAAATCAGAGATGTGGAAATATTCACAAGTGAGTTGCAGCAGTTGTGTTGGACTAGATAGTCTTGTTACTAATTAACACATTATTATAAAAGCTGTGATGTACTTACAGTGTGTAGGAGTCTGTTTTGTGTATATATCCAGGGACCTGGATTTCTTTATACTTTTCATAATTACCAATTATCACTTCCACTTCAATGAACTGTACGTGCAAACATACAACAGTATTTCATCACTAGCATGTAAAACTTCAAAACGTGTTTAACCTCAAGGTACAAAGTTTCTTCTCACTTTATTATATAATAGCTGGTGAGATGATCCTGACCAGCAGTGTGTGTACTATAAATATTTGAGAGAACAAAAGAGCAGTTGATTAATGCAGTGTAGGTGTGCTACCATCTGTTTAAATACATTAGCAATGGCAGCCAAATTCATATCCATGAGCCTTCTTTTATTGCCAAGAGGTGCAAGAAAAGACTAGGGCACCCATCACCTGATAATGGACAATAGTGCATTTACATATCCATATTAATAGTCAGCATTAAAAGATGCTTGAGATATTGTGTATATTCACATATAAATACTAAATTAAATATTACATACTATATTATCATTATATATATAATTAATATGAAAATGTATAAATATAACAACATGTATGAATAAATATATTGGATTAAATGTAATATGTACATATTACATATGTATGTAGTAAGCATTAAAAGATGGGTATATATACACAATACCGCAAGCATCTTTTAATGATCACTATTAATATATGTAATAAATATGTTATGTAAAAAAAAAATTTATATATATTATTATAAATAATGGTGAGCAGTGAAATATGCTTTAGGTATATGCAAATAATGAGAAATATCAGAATGGTGCACATACATTTAGTTGATGAGTAGTTTTTGAGTGTTTGTTCTTTTTCAGTATCCATTAGTAGGTCACACTGAAAGCATTCATCATATCTCTGTTAAAGAATCACACACACACACACACACACACACACACACACACACTCGCTCTCCTTTGAACAGAGAAATATTGCTAGCACTAGTGCTAAGAGCTAAGAGCCTTTTACAGCTATAGCTTGACATTATAACAAAGACTCTGACAGATCCAATGTGTCCTCAGTACAATGTACACACAAACACACACACACACACACACACACACAATTTTTCTTCCTCGTCTGCTCCTTCTTTCTCTCCCTCCATCTCACCAACCCCCCTCCCTCATCTCTCCCAGTCAACCTTGACTGGAAGAAAAGCAATTTATTTCTACATGGCTTAGATAATGAATAATAGATGTTATCCAGTGATTTGGGTTTGTCATGGCTGTGCGTGGTACTTTCAGAGCTCTGAAGTTCAAGGCTTGTTATTGAAATCCATTAGGAAGATGGAAAATGAGACTGATGGTAAATATAAGTGAATTTCATGGACATAACAGAAAAAAGGTAACTGCGGTTAATGTTAATCTTGCTCTGACAGTAACACAGTGTATGTGTGTGTGTGTGTGTCTGTTTGTGTTTGCATGCAAGCACAAACAGACACACAAGTGTGTTTATTTTGGAGCATCCTGTGCTGTGTGTGTGTGTGTGTGTGTGTGTGTGTACTGAACTGCAGTAATATCCATTATATATATTGTGTTCTGCTTGCTTGTCTCCCTTGAGTTACCCAAGGGGGATGATATTACATTTCATCTCACTTTCATTTTCTACTGCAGATGAGGGACAGTAGAAGAAGAGAACAGCAGCAGTCCTGTGGCATGTATGAGTCAAATCTGTCTCACATATACTCACTGTCTCTCTCTTACACACACACAAATTCAGCTCAGGGGACTAAAGTAAAATGAGTTACCATCTGTTATCATGTGAAACCTGTCTTATTGGAACACAAAAGTGAGAGGCAATGAGAATAAGAGCACAATTCTTTTTGTTATTGACTAACCACAAACATTTCAACTGATTTCCTTTGTGATTACAATGACAATTTAAATGTTTTCATCCTTTGTTTTGAATCATTAGTGTTTGGCATCACACGTTTTTGCTCTATACCCACATGCATATCAAGAGATTTTGAAATTGTACCAACCCCATTTTGAGTGACACTAATAATAATGGCTTTAAACCAAATCTATATACTTACAGACACAGCTTTATTTAGCCGGCTCTTAATGAAGAAAAACACATGATGAAATGATGGAGACATTTATAGGTCAGTAATGAGCGCACACAGTAAAGATGCTGCCGTTGCTGAGTGCTACATATAAAAAAGTCTCTCACAGCAGGTGTGGGATTACAAACATGGCTTGTAAGTAATAACATCACACCTCTGAAATACATGTGGCACCACAATTTATTAGTGGTTTTAATGTTGCAAAGCAGTAAAAGTGTCCAGAAAAGTGCTGTATACATATAAGGAATTATTATTAGAAACAGTGCCTTCAGCGGCCTTGGTTTTCTTAAGCATTTTTCCCATAGAGATTGTAAAAAAGTCTTTGTTTTAAGAGTTGATCCATACAAACGCCATGATCCATTCAAACTAGCAACAAGGTGAATAGCAATATTATAAAATTTGATTATAATCAAATTTGAAAAGTATTTAAAAATTTGGCAAACTGACAAAGGTAAAAGATTGTATGTAACAACTGAACTGTAATGAGGGAAAGAACTACATTCCCATGAAGTACTGCAAATGATATGAGTTACAAAGATTGGAGAAATATAAAACTATTGATTTAAAGATATTGATTATATATATTACTGCTATATATATATATATATATATATATATATATACACACACACACACACACACACACACACAAATATTTAAGCAGTTTGAGAGTGTGGAATGACTATTCACTACAGTTCTTTTGGCGTGATTTGCTTGTCACAATTCTCTGATTGTTGGAGATCTCTTTACAGAATCATGGGTAATGTAGTTTTTTTCCAGGAATTTTGCTGTTAAACTATTTTTTTTTTTTTTTTAAATGTTGAAATAATGTGGGCTGTAGCTCATAGTGGGTCTGTCTGAGTTATCATTCAAACTCAATTCCCTTATTAGTAAAATGAATAGGATTTTTACTACCTGTTGCATTCTAAAACCACCCTTGCTTTCATGTCTGTTGTATCACTAAACGGACTCACTCTCTCTCTTTGGATACAGATGCAACTGGCACCCTCTTGGATCTCAGTATTGATCATAGTGAAAATGATCTTAGAGGACTTTAGTATTAATATTACTGTAATATTGTTGCAGTGTCCATCTTGTTGCGATCCCAATTGTTTTGTTAGTCCATGTAATGGTTAATAGTTGTTTTCTTTAACACAGTATGCAGGTAGGATTACAAAATGCTATGTCCATGTATTCGTTTATTTGGTAAGTAGCCATGTAATAATTTTTACAAGATCAAGAATACCAGTTGGCTATTGTCCCAGGTATCTGTTTTCCTACATACCAGTACTAGTTTCAAATGTCTTGTATGACTGTGCAGTCTCTTTCTTCTCACATAATAATATTATTTAAATTCAAATCAATATTTAATGCTCTTTTGTTCATAATAAGTAGTCACATAATCAGCAGGATAAAGATACGCCTCCTGTTCTAAGAAACATGAGGTTCAGAGGAAGTGATTGGAAACCGCAGGATGGTCAGGGCTGAAGAATGAGATGGCAGGAGAAATTACAGGTGTTAAAGAGTAAATAAAACCACTGACGGAAACAAAGATTGCAGTGTAAATGAACAGAGTGAGAGATATATAGAGTTCGACCGACTGAAGAACATCGACTGTGTCAGTTTAAGAGAGCCATCGGCAGGCAGTCGTAAAGTAAGTTGTGTTGTTGTTTTAATTATCGACAGTAAAGCAATCTGTTCATAATTACAATCATTTGCCTGCAGTCATTACTGCCAGTGGCACTGAGCAGTTTAATTTGCCTTCTCTAATCTGCAGTGTAATTAGAGCACACACAAGCAGAGCTGAGTGATCATTCAACATACACACCAAACACTCTCTCTCTCTCTCAAACACACACAGGCATACACTTTAACACAGTCTGTCATGTTGCCTCTGGAACACTTTTCATCCTCTCTCACATTGTGAGCTTTTTCTTTTCTTCACTCGTTAATCTACATCCTTTAAATTATGAGACTAAAAGGGTCCTTACTGTTTGGTCTTGTTTGTAATATAGCAATCATTTGATCAGACAATGGTTAATTTGGGATTTTTCTAAGATCTTGTGGTGACCCAGGTGCCCTGTAGGGGAGGTAAGACATAACCCCTGAACTCTGAACTTTCCCCAAAAAAGCATGCAGCATAATTGTCTATGTTAATCATTCCCAAGCATTTTTGTTAGTTAAAACCCTCTGAACTCAAATATTTCTAGAAGTTCCACTGAGATTTTAATTTAATATTTCACTCATTTATCAACACATCACATCTTCATGGTTTACTCATGTCAGTTAACGGTCCCATTACATGCAGGCAGACCAATCAAATATTGCATATCTTTTAGTTTGTGTTTTGATTTGACATTTTTATGATGTAATTAATTATTAGTTTTTCATCAGCTCATCAAACCCCCTGCAGTTCCTCCGTGAAACCCAGTTTGGGAAATCCTGGCCTATGATAAAACTCTTTTGTGCTAGTACTATACAGTCCTACAAAGCAAAACACAGTAACTATGTTAAAACAGAAACTGAGAAAAGTGCCTTAAAAGCTTTTGAGTGAATTTTGATTGAATTGATAGAAATTTTCACACTCAATTTACTCTATGATCTGTCCTGTGGCAGGCGGCTCAACTATGCTCAGATTCAGTCTATGAGACCATCTTTCTGTCATAATCTAAATTTTGACAAAAAAAAAAAAAAATGTAGTTACGATATAAATCGTTTGTAACATATATGTCTTTACTCTCACTTTTGATTAATTTGATGTATCTTTGCTAAATTAACTTAAATTTAAAAAAAAAAATCTCACTCACCCCAAACTTTTGAACAGTAGGTGTATATTTTCTAGAAAGCAAAAAATAAATAAGTAAATAATCCAAATAAATGACTATTTTTGTATTGAAGGTTTAAGGGGTTAGTTCATCCAAAAATGAAAATTCTGTCATTAATTACTCACCCTCATGTCATTCCAAACCTGTAAGTCTTTCTTTTGCCTTTCTGGGCCTTGAACATGTAATTTGCGTTGCTGTGTATGCAGGGTCAGAAAGCTCTCGGATTTCATCCAAAATATCTCAATTTGTGTTCCGAAGTTGAACAAAGGTCTTGTGGGTTTGGAATGACATGAGGGTGAGTAATTAATGACAGAATTTTCATTTTTGGGTGAACTATCCCTTTAACCCCAGGGCTAATTCAAAATGCTCATGTGAACATTTTAAAGCATCAAGAACAAACATGTGCTACACAGCAAACAGAATGCAGGATGTACATGTTTAAACACAAATACAGTAAACATATTGTATTTATCCAGAAGAAAATGATTGTTTTTTTTGTATATTTACTGTCACATCAATGTCAAATATCAGTTCAACCAATATATTTATGTGAACAAGATTTGTCTGTCATATCAGTGACCTTTTGCTTGTTTTTGCACGCAGATGAATATATGAAGGTAAGTGCGCGCACACACACACGCACACACACACACACACACACACACACACACACAGCAGTGTGACAGCAGTGATAATGAACTGAGCCACTCAATCTCTCACACACAGTAAAACTCAGCACAGAGTCTCTCTCTCCCTTTCTGATGACAGCTATTAATTCTTGTCTGCACTGACTTGATGGAAGGCTAACAACATTTTATATTGTTGATACACTCTAGGCTGTGGCTACATGTTCTCAATTACTGATGAAAGATAGATGGTAACCTGGTTACAAATGGGCAGCGCTGCTTAGATGATGTCAAGCACCTTTATCACACGTTGATATGTGTTGGCTGCTCCGACTCCTTGTGCTTTCCTCTCTGTCTCTCTGCACAATTATTACTCACAGTAATGGGTCCTGCTGTAGTACTGCACACATGCTTTTGAAATCAAGTGTATGAAAGATTTAGACGTGACGATGTTGTTGAGTGGATGACAGCTTGACTACTTTGACATGTTTTAGCAGCGCGGCCTCTGTGAGAGTATAAAAACAGCACTGAGAGGACTGTTGAAGCATTTTAAGCGCATACACGTAAAGTACTCGCTTGTTCTGACGATATTACACCGCACACCGGATTCCACATTGAAATTCCTTTCATCGTAAGAGTAAGGTCATGCGCTAACCGCTCGCCAAAAGGATCGATTTCATTATCAAAGCAAACCGTGGGAGGGATCGCAGGACTAAAGCGGTTATAATATTAATTCAGCATATTCAGAATAGTCTTTTCTGTGGCTTTCTTTGAGCTCGGGACATGAAAGGTGTAATGCACATCCTTTAAAGTCTGCTGATTTGTGTTTCATCAGAAGAGCTAAAGGATGAGGTGAGGAGGGAGCGCGAGGTGAACAAGCAAAAATAAACGGCTGCGTTTATAAGCACATCTTACTATGTGTGTGTGTGTTTGAGGGTTTCAGGTCTCAAGGTCTACAGCTTGAATATAAATGTGTTCTTACATAATGAATGAGCTTTACACAGGCTAAAAGACAAACATCAGAGCCTTTTTACATCAGCAGTGTATTTCAGGAGCAGGATGCTGTCTTCCTCTCTCTCGCTGCCACACAAAAGCTCCTTTTAAACCCGTTTCGTTTTATTCTTAGACAATAATGAGAAGAATTTGGGAAAGAAACAGATTAAGCAGTTAAAAACAAACACGCTGGAGGTGGGAATGAAGAATAAGGAGTTGAAACATCAAATCACCGAGAGCGTTGTTGGCCAAAACCCATCTTAATGAATTAATCATGGACTCTCTCCACCTTTTACAATTAAACACAGACACTAATGCATGCGCACAGCTGGTGTGTTGTTTATAAGGCCCATTTGAGATGTCTTATAATGCATTGTGTTATGGAGTATTGGGTCAGGCCGATGGAAATTAAACTCTTCAGACAAGATAAACATTATATTACATCATTACCCTTTACAACACATGTAAATTAAAACTATTATCTAAGCGATTATCCATTCATCTTCACCTCTACCACTCTCTTTCTCTCTTTCACTCCCTTGCCATATGTTTGAATCTCTACCATTCCCTTTTCTTCTCCCTCCCTCCCTACAGTTTGGCATTGGTTCAGTCAGCTCTTTTGTCCTATCAGACTGTGACTGTTTGAGCTGCCCATTTTCCACTGCTGAATTAAACATTAAACATTAATGCTCTCTGACAGCAATAAATAACATTTAGCACAATGGGGATCTAATAATGACCTGACTCTAGGCTGAGCCCCATCAGAGCCCTTCCTTTGACAACTGCTGAAATGTGATTATCAGGCAGCTGTCTGAGACAACTGTATCTGAATAACTTCAGCATGGGAAGGGGCTTTGATCTCCCCCACGCATGAAAATATAGCAGAGATCTGTTTGAATTACATTTTATTTCTCTCTTCGAACCAATTATCATTAGAATCACATGTATTATTCCAGTGGATTCCCGGCTCAGACTTATGTGTGCGAATAAATACGGAGTAATGGGCTTCTAAGACCTCTGAAAAACGGCTCTGTTCCACTGACTATTGTCTGTGTGACTGTGCATTTATATCACTGCTTAGGCGAACAATTTGAGTACTAGTTCTGCTCAATAACCCAGACAGCAGGTCACAGCCCCAAGGTCAAAGTTCACATCTATAATTCACCTTGGCGGGATGGAATACGCATTGTAAACAACGTATCACGTATCAAACCACTTTATGTACTTATGAAGTGAACAAATGAGGCCAAACGGTCAGTAACACTTATGTCACCTACCAAGTTTAAACGTTTTGTTAAATGATTGCAAATGCAAAAGATGCATTAATCATAAACCGACTATTTTCCATACACACTTATAGGCAGTAATATGCAGAACACATTCCAGCGCTATCTCTTCAAATATATGTATAATAAATTATTCACACAGATTTCTGTAGCAAAAAATAACAATTAGCTGTCAGGTAAGAAATAATGTGTGCTTTAAAAAGCACAGGACCCCAGATATAAGCGTGCATTTTTATCCAGCTTCACACATGCGACTCATCTACAGATGCTTCCAGGCTATAATTAGTATAATGTACCACAATCCCAAAAAGCTGTGACAAATGTGAGAAACTACTCGCTGGGTGTGTTTTGTTTCTCTGACCTTTGAATAGTCTTTAAACTAACCTTTATGTCATTGATTTTGCCCTGCTACATAATGGCCAGCACTTTCACAGAGGTTAAAGAGCACTAATATTATGATCACATGTTTTTTAGTAGCGAGGACCCTTAAAATTATGCAAACATTATTTACGCTAACAAATGACAGTTAGCTGCTGGCTAATTTGTAAACAGAAACATTACATACACAGTAAATTCCTGTGTCTCCTATTAGAACCAGCATAACAACAGTCAGGCAGTATAATTTTCATCCTGTTTATCTGAAGATCACTTGTTTAGAGTGAAATTCCTTAAACCAAATTTCCGTGTAGGTCATACCACAGCTGTGAAAACATAGCTCTCTCAATATCACTCAATAACTGATTAACTACAGATCATGACCAGTAAATGACTAGGTTCTGAATGAGATGCTGGTGTCTTTGTGAAATACTGTGGATTAGAGGGGTCATGAACTGCCCCCTAAGGTCCCCTTATAATGTTATCAAGATTTTTACATCAAAAAACATAATTTAGAAGTAATAGTCTATTTTCTGTCCTGTTTTTAACCCCCCTCATCGGAAAGCTGTTTGAATAGGTGTGGTGGATTGTAGACTCGGAAGTAAACGCTCAGTGCTATGATTGGCTAATAGTTGTGTATGTTTGACAGCCTATACTCCTCATAGATGGACGCTGCTGTGATTTAGGTCAAAAACGCATAAATAATCAATACATATCAAATGATCTGTTTAACAGACAAAGCAATAGTGATCACATAATAAAAACTCCCATGTGTGTTGCGACATTACTGTCGGAGCCAATATAGTCGGCACAGCATCATCTTTCAGTTTCAATCTTTCTGAAAATCCCGTGCTGAATTGTGCCTTGTTTGTAAATGAATCCGCGGTAAAATGAAGTGAACAAAGGACCAAGTTCTTACTGACGTGGTCTAGAACTTCATTAAAAATAAAGTTCATCCACTCTTTCCTAACACTGGGATCAGAAGGAAGGCAATGAAAAGAGCCATTTTTATCATTTGGTTTCCGCATAGACCTGCATTCGCCTCTCTCATTATTTACACTATGTGCACAAATTGGTGGGCAGGGCTAAACAGGCAGCGATGTAGAAGCAGGCGTTGATCTTCTTCTGCGGAGGTGGCGCTTATCCACACTATTAGATCATAGAGTAGAACATTCCAAAAGCTGTCGTTTTGGCAGACTGCCTTCAATATAAGCTGTTTTTAGACTAACAAGAAGGTTTTGAGTTCTGAAACTAGCAGGATTTCTTTTTTTTTTGTTTTTTTTTGTTTTTGTTTTTTGTTTTTTTGTTTTTTATAAAATAACCTATATTACAGTACTTTTGAATATATTTCAAAAGATCAAGTGAATTTTGGTTTCTCAGTTCATGACCCCTTTAAAGCCTATATAACTAACATTTGTTAGGAGAAAATACAATACATGTACTACTGTTTAAAAGTTTGGGGTTGGTTTAAACTCACTATACTGCATTTATTTCAGCAAAAATCCAGTAAAAACAGTAGAATTGTGAAGTATTACTACATGAAATAAATGTTTTCTGTCTTAATATATATGTAATGTATTAATTTCTTTCAACAAAAAAGAAAAAGTATGTCGACTGATGCAGTTAGAAAATATTCTGCTAAACAGAAAAACATGCACTTTGAAAATGTTAAATTCTCCATTATAGTTATTAAATAAAAATGTGATGAGAGCTGGTCGTTTGTGTTTATGTCTGTTTATTAGGGTCCCTGTGAACTGATTCTAAACACTTGCAGCTGCTGTGGATCCCATCTTTAATGTGCAATAATAAAACTGAATCAAAAAAAAAAAAAAAGAGAGAAAGGCGCTGTGGTAATGGGAGTTCTGTATTACCTCTTCCACCTACGTACACAGCACTATGAGACTCATTCATTTTCCTTAGGTTGTTTGAGTAGAAACTGATAAACATCTGTTGTTTGACATCACTCTCTTAATCACACATTCAACAATTCCAGACAGGTGTTTGATTTCAGGAAACACACACACACACACACACACACACATTCATTCAACAATAGCATGAGTCACGTATTTTCCCATTAAAGCGAGTGAACTCGCGACTGTTTTCAGCGTTTTAAAACATATGTCATGCTTTTAAGCATCCATCCACTTAAAGATGAATTCTCCATCTCTCACTCCCTCTCTTTGGCCTTTTTTGTCTTGAAGACTTTTTCTGTTTCCAAAAGACTTGAAGAAAGAGGCGCTCTGTTCCAGGCAGTAAATATAGTGTGTGTTATATAATCAATCTTCTAGAGAAGTTTTCAAAAGTCATAATATTGAGAGGAGATGTCAGCTGAGCCATTAGAGTGATTCATTCCCACCGCTCTAAATTTACAGTCTCTACAAGAGCAACGCTGCTTCCCTCTTTGTGCCTCTGACACCATTTCCTCTCCATTTCTTTCTTCATTTAAATGTGCAAGAAGTGAATTCAATTATAGGGGTTGTGGATAAAAGGCGGAGAGAAAGAGAAAGAGAGAGAGAGAGAGAGAGAGAGAGAGAGAGAAATGTTTCTTGTCTTTTCCTGGGCAAACACAAAAACATCCTCATTTTTGGTGTAAGTAATCATGTTAGCTGTGAGATGTTATTATCACAAACAAAAACAAACAAACAAAAAAAAAGGCTAACGTAAGAGGATTATAGTTTTACACCACCAACTTTCCATACTGATGTATCCCACTTTTAAATTTGACTCTGTGGTGGCCTGAGAGAGAAGAAATAAAAGCAAAGCAAATGAACATCTGCAAAGTAATGAAACATCATTTATTAATGATGGAAGCACACTAAAACCCCTCTCAAGCCATCTGAAACTTTCTCAATCGAGTCATTGTAATGAATTATTAAAGCAGGACTATTATAAACATATAACTTGGCCACCGTACCTCAAATACCCTCTTTAACATGAAGAAATGTGAGAAAGTTCACACCAAATCTCATTTCCAGGCTAACTGACTGATTCTGGCACTTTCACAGTGTTTATAATCTGCTGACTGCAAAGAAACATAGAATGTTCTGGTTCCTACAGCTGTGCTTAACTGTCTGCCAGTCTGTCAGCTATCTTCTCAGAGTAGCCGTCTGTTTGCTGTAGCAGCTCTTGGCAACCAAGAAATTGCTTGAGCAGGCCTCTTATACAGTATACGGCCGCTGGAACCCGGCCAACACTGAACATTAAGAGAATCAAATCATTCGCCTGCTCCATTTCTGCACTGTAGCAATGATATATTTCATAAAAATTAGACTTTCTCACTATTACATTCACTGACATGTCAATGCCAGCTACGAGAGGTGAGATGTTGGTTGCGTTTGTGTGCCCAGAAGGAGAAAGCTTTTCGGTTATGCACCACTCTTGTGGTTTTTCAACATGAATGAGAAACAACAAGCCCAAAGGCTGCTTAGGTTGGGATTAATTCAACTTTTGTGAATGGTAACTCATTTAGTCATTGGCAGTGCCGGTAAACCAAACCACAACCTTTATATCATTTTATACAGTTCCAACAGCATCAAACCACTGTAGCTCTCTGAGATCTGTTGTAGCTGCTTGCAGTCACAATTGATAATGTAGTGATTTTTCACAAAACTGATCACACTTTTATTGGTTCAGAGGTTCAACTGCCTGATTATGGGGGAACTTGTCAGTATAAATATATAAGATATTCTGAAAAAAAAAATAAATAAATGAATTTTTCAAATGTTTATCATGCCTGATTTTTCAAATGACTTGTTTGTAGAATTCAATCTATACACAGAGGAGTGTTATAAGAGAAAGTGTGTAACTGTGTAACATAATGAATAGCCTTTTCTGTATGTTTGAGCCTCTAGCGAGGACATACAGAACATGAGAGCGGGGCTTTGTCCATTCAAGGGTCTCTGGGTCATTTTAATGCTGAATACATAACATGCCAGTTCAGCCAAGTGTTAAATCAATAGAATGCAGCATCTTTTTGAGTGCATCTGAATGCACAGGACCACTGTACATGAAAACACTTTTAAATATGTAAATTATGCCTGTACAGTTTCTTTTGATTTATAATGTGAGGAGGCCCACACTAAATCAAATGATTTTGTTTTACATTTTCTGTGCCTATTTTAAGGAACAAATTACCCAAAACATTTATGAAAAATGTTTCTGCCTCAGGGTAGAAAGAAAAACAGCTGAATGTGAGATAGTAAAGAAATTAAGGGGATAGTTCACCTAAAAATGAAAATTCTGTCATTAATTACTCACCCTCATGTCATTCCAAAGCCGTAAGACCTTTGTTCATCTTCAGAACACAAATTAAGATATTTTGAATGAAATCCGAGAGCTTTCTGACCCTGCATAGACAGCAATGTAATTACCACGTTCAAGGCCCAGAAAGGTAGTGAGAACATCATTAAAATAATCCATGTGACATCAGTGTTTCAACCGCCTTAAACATGGTAGTTGCGTTGCTGTCTATGCAGGGTCAGAAAGCTCTTGGATTTCATCAAAAATATCTTAATTTGTGTTCCGAAGATGAACGAAGGTCTTACGGCTTTGGAACGACATGAGGGTGAGTAATTAATGACAGAATTTTCATTTTTAGGTGAACTAGCCTTTTAAGAGACACTGTGAGATAGAAAGTAGATAAAATAAAGATGCATTAGTAAGATATGTCATATTTGAGATTATTGCTTTTTATTATTATTATTATTATTATTATTCTGAGGAAGAAATGGACAGTCATATGTAGATATCTGAAGAAATCCATGAAATATCTATTTCCACGTATAACATGTTGGAGGGGGAAAAAAAACAAAAAAACATATGGTTACAGAAAAAATGCTTTAGGTTTCTCATCATGCAGCCTGGAAACTTCAAACACTTCAAATGTGCTTCAGTGCTGCAAAGAGAGAGAAAGAAACAGAAGCCAAAACCCCATGTGTTGAACAAAAGAGACTGGAGCAGATTATGTGTCTTCAAAACCTAATTTCTTTTACAATTCAATTCAACTGCTTTATTAATCACAGAACTGTTCCCTCTTGTGCTATTTGACAGAAGTTCATACAGAATTCATTCCCATAAAGGACAGCGAGGTGGTGAGCCCATCTGCCATGTTTCATTGATGCTGGACTTGTCACACAGGTTGAGTCCTGTCAGAGAAGCTTGTGTTTCAATCATGCAGTATGAAGATGCTATTTATCTGTTAGACTCGAGTCACTTCACAAAGTGGAGGCAGAAAGAATAGGACAGATAAATGTGTGCTGATTAAAATTAAAATGGCTTTTGTATCTGCTCTTTACAATTTTAAATCAGAGTGATTATTAAAGGATACGTGTGTCTTTTTATTCCTCTAACATCAATAACATTGCAAAAAGCAGATGAGATTTAATGCATACTGATTACTCCTGAGACAGACACCTGGAGTCAGAAAGACACAGCAGCTTACAGTCTGAATTCACTATAAATGAAAATGTCTTAAAATAAACGATAATTACAACCATCCCCTCTCTCTTCATCTACTGTACATTACTGAACCGGTCAAATGTACTGAACCATTAGATTCTATATCTTTCTAAATAGTTCAGTCGACATATCCTTGTCCTTTCTTTTTGCATGAACACTAATTTGATTACATTTTACACATGTATTGATGTATCAACAGTACAACTCTCTGTAAAACACATTAAGCAAATTTTAACATCCTAAAATATTAGATAGTGTTTGCATCATGAAATAAAAACCACCTCATAAGGCTTCAGAGGACATGAAATAATAACTGGTTTCTAATTTGTTGAAAAACTGTAATTCTAATATGAACATTGAATAAATGTTCTTTATTCTGTAAGACCTGCAACAACAGGAAAAGAAATAGCAGGCATTTCTGCTACTAACTGTGCTTGATTTAGCATGACTCATATTCCCTCAATATGCTGGTGAACATCAGGAATATAAATTTTCTTATATAATGCATAGTTGCAGCTCTTAAATCTGATTGGATGAGACTGTGCTTCACAGTGTGACCATGGTAAAATCACTGTAATGTATGGCCTCTTGTGGCTTATTGTGTTATTTTACTGCCTGGAGCAAGAACCACAGCATTTACTAAGAGCTGAGAGAAATAGTGATGTACATTCATATCTCATATTTACCACAATCCAGCAGTGTATGATTGTACTTAATACCTCAAGGTGCCAACAGCCGCCCACTTAGACAGGAACCATCTAAGCTGACATATGTCAGCGACTAACCACAGGTTGTTCTGTTTTTTTGTGTCATTAGGGACGAGTTCAACTGAAATAGCTTATACCACAATAAAAGATCATTAAAAACAATTTAAATAAATGAACAGAAGTCTCTGTGAACGGTTCTACAGAAAATACAGGAAAAAACAGTGAATAAAAGGATTTCTGCCCTACAGGTTGATTTGTAGTTTACATTTACAGATCTGCCCATGGATATATATACTTTACTTGCTAATAAAGGACTAGTTCACCCAAAAAGGAAATCTTTACTCACGTTCAGATTTGGAGAAATTTGTCATTACGTCACTATGGACTTTTATTTTGGCCAGAAGCAATGGTTTAAAGTGCCCCTATTATGGGTTATTGTAACCCAGATTACTAGAACCCTGTTGCTGGCAAAAAAAAAAAAAAAAAACATTCACGAATGTGTAAAACAGTATTTTATTTTATTAGTATCTGTAAATAAAAAAAGAAGTGTATAAAGTTAAGTTAAAAACTCATTTAGAAAAGTTATTTAATTTAATAAGATGAAGATTGGTCCAATTAGACAAGTGGAAAGTTAGCCACGCCTTGATGGGGTGGAGCCGGAACAGAGATGATGCAACGTTTTTTTTGGAGCGAGAAGCAGCTGATGCGATCCTGAAAAAGAGAAAAAAATAGAATTTGAACGAACAAACTAACAGTTGTATCAGAGAAATAAATAATAAAAAATAAGATTTTGAGATAAAAGTGTGGATTGAACGTCATTAGTCAATGACCACGGGTGAATGCTAGCGCGAATGCTACGGGGGAGATACAGGCCTGAAGTTGCAATTTTGCCTTTCTGGAAACTTCATAACTGAAAAAAAAAAAAATCTAATTCTCTTGGTAAGTGAAGTGAATAAATCCTCAATTACTGAGATTATTTTGTGTAAATGTTGGTAAATGGTGTTTATCCATTAAATGCTGTTGTATTATGTGCAGTTGTATGTAAAAGACGCATAAAAGTTAATCTTCTGGTTTAAAATGGGAAGATTATTATGTGAATGTGTTAAATAACTAATGTTTCAGAGTTAAAAGTTACTTTGAGCGGTTTACAAATGTTATTTTAATGGCTTTTGTCGTGTATTCGAGCTATGAGCTAACAGCTGATTGTGACCCACGTCATGCGGGCAGATGAGGCCTAAGCCTCATTGAAAAATGCTCTTTGCACATATATGCAATTTCAGTGTTCTAAAGTTAGATGAAAATGAAGTTAAATAAGTTGAATGTTGTTTAATTACGGATTAACTGCTGTAATGATGTATATTTTTGAAAGAAATATCTAATTGTATTTTTGACTTTGTCTTTTGCAAGGCTGGGTCTTTTCTTTCTTTCCCTTTTTTTTTTTTTGTTCTTTCTCGTTTTCTTTCTATTTTCTACTTTTTCATCATTTCCTGAGTCGGATGCTGCATGTTTCCTGGATATTGGATGATTTCTGTGGAAGATTTTTGAACTTGAACTGTCCCTGCTTCGCGTTAAAGCCGTCATTGCGTGCAGGAACTGGCGAGTCATGCCCATATAAGGACCGAACTTTGTGGATCATGCAATCAACGGAGTTGTAGGATTGTATGTTTTCCTCCCTTTCTGACTGAACTGTGTGTCTCAGAACTCAATTGCGGAAGAAGGATCTCGTGTAAGCAGAATTGAACTGGAACTGAGATTTAGTGAATCCTAATTCATATTGAGTCTGCTATTGTGAGCAGTTAAATTGATTTATTGTGATCTTTATTTTTCTACTGTTGTTTTTTTTCTTTTATATTCTACTGTATTTTATTTCATCTAATTATTTATATATATTTCTTTTACTGGAAACCAAAGGTGAAAAAGGTATTTTGAAAGGTTATCATTTGGAGAAATTGTATTCAAATTTAAAGTCACTCTCTACATTAAATTAGCCAGTTAGAACCAAATTGAATAAATAGGTGAAAAGAAATCTTACACACATATTAGCCGAGTAAGGGTTAATTAACTTTATTAGCTCGAATCTAAATAGGTCAAAAAAGAGATAAACAATCAATAATAGTTACAAAACTAAATAGAAAATATAAATACATATATGTAAGGGTTTTAATAAGGTAAAATTTAATTTGTTTGGAACAAGTTTTTATTTTAATTTTTGCCATTACTTTTCTTTTGTGTCATGTTGTGATGTTGTTTTGAATTTCACTGCTTTATTTTATTTGTATTCATTATTTTTTCCCAAATACATCTTACCTGTTTCTAACGCAGCCAGTATTGTCGCCATTGCCTTTTCTCTTGTTGACACTGTCTCTTGAGCGAGTCTAATCTTCTGGTCACTGGTCCAAATCTAGAAATCGTGCACTCCCTTCATGTTCATTTCCGTTATTCACTGTTGAGAGGGAGGGTTGCACTCGCGCCGTGACGCAAAGTTACAAAAAGTTGGCGAGCCAGCCAGGAAACATTTGCTTAGCAACAAGAGCAGCTGTAGAAAAGGCAGAGGACGGCAATTTGTTACGAAAGAAAATACAATGTTGACCTTACATTGTGATTATGGAAATCATAGAAAGAGAAAATGTGAACGTGGCAAATGCGGTCATAGTCAAAGGCCTCACACTGACCGAGGCAGACAAAGAGTTGGAGACATACTTGCAAAAGTATGGCTCAGTCAGACAAAATTTGATGATCGATGACCCAACTTCTGAGTTCCATCGCAATGCTATAGTGGAATATGCTCACAGTTCTGCGATGCTGGACTTAATGCCCTTGTTACCCTTAACCTTGGGAAGCCTCTTGAACCCAAGTGTTACATTTCAAATACAAGCTTTAGCTAGCATCTGTAACCGGACGGCTAGTGATGCGGTCGCTGAAGAATACATTGGAATGTTGAAGGCTCTTGCTAAAGAAAGTGGGAGACCCTTCTCAGATGTGCTTCAGGAGGAGTTAGGAAAACTCCAAGAAGCCCACTCTACTAATCATTCTCCAGCAGGCGGACAAGATGTGAGCTTTGATGATTCTCTAAGTGCAGAGGCAGTTGTTCCAGGACTCATGTGTTGCTCCCCAATGACCCTGTCGACCAATGCCGAAACCAATGAGATGAGAGCCCCAGAATTAAAAGACCCAACCAAGAGACCAATAGCCCCTGTAATCTCCCCTAACTCGGGAAGCACTCCCGCCACAGATGTAGTGAAGCATGTGCATCTCCCAACTTTGCCTGGAGTATATCTTGAAATACTAGAGTCAGTCTATGGTTCTGTAGAGGATGGCGATGAACTGTTGGCCAAGTTCATGGGCACCTTACAGAACCAGGGTGAAAAGTCATCAGATTACTTGCACCGTTTGCAAGTTATTCTGAGTGCAACGATTAGGAGGGGAGGCATTGGGGAGAAAGATCGTGACCGCTGAAACAGTTTTGCAGAGGCTGTTGGAACCTGGTAGAGGTTTTAGAAGGGCCCAATCAATGGTCAATTGGCCTCGCCCTGGATATTGTTTCCATTGCGGAGAGGATGGCCATTTGGCTGTTGTCTGCGATAATGCTGCTAACCCTCCAAAAGTTGAGGAAAAATGACTTAAGTTGAGAGAGCAACAGGCCCAGTGGGATTCTTTGCGTGGGAATTCCTCTTTGCCTTTAAACTAAGGGAAGTCTTCGTAGCAGGGCATATGGAGACAAGGTGTAAAAGTAGCCGCCCTAAATGTTATAGGCAAATACCTGTCATGAGCAGTCAACATAAGTCACCTTTAAGGAGCCTCCTGAAGGGGTTAGTAGGAGTAAAGTGCACTGCACAGATCATTATCGGTGGAAAAGAGGTAGATTGTCTCCTAGACACGGGGTCCCACGTAACTACGGTTCCCCAGACGTTCTATGAGGCACATCTGTCTGATCTCCCACTGAAGTCATTAGAAAACTTGTTGGAGGTGGAGCGAGCCAATGGGCAAGCCGTGCCATACTTAGGGTACATCGAACTGGCCCTGAGGTTTCCGAAAAAGTTTGTAGGCATTGAAGTCTACAAACTCTATCTAAAGAGTCTGTCACAAGTTCTTGTTGGTACCAACTCCCTGGATGTACTTTACAGTCATTGCATTAGGGAGAATGAGAGTAACCCTTGTTCAAGCCTCTATGGATATCAGGCAGTGCTTAAAGTCCTTGAAGCAAGGTGGAGGCAAACTAGCAGTGAAGCATTGGGGCATGTGAAGCTGATAGGAGATCTCCCTGAAGTTGTGCCTGCCGGGAGCATAGTGGTCCTGAATGGCTATATTCAACTTTGGGAACCTTGTATGGAGAAGTGGGTAACTCTTGAGCCACCGTCGGCCCCATTCCCAAACGGTCTCCTAGTTGCAAGCTGTGTGTACACATTGCCTTCTACACGCTCTTCTCAGATGTCAGTTTTGCTTAAAAATGGTACTCAAACAGACATAACTATCCCCCCTAAAGCTATACTGGCTGAGATCCATGCTATACAGAGAGTCATAGAGAAAACAGTCCAGAATTCAAACGAAGTTGAATCACCAGCACCTACCCATGCTAACCTTAACTTTGATTTCGGGGACTCTCCTTTGTCTTCAGACTGGAGGGAACGGATATCAAACCTGTTAAATTCCATGCCTGAGGTCTTCTCTTTACATGATCTTGACTATGGCTGTACAAGTCAAGTAAAACATCAAATCAGACTAACTGACGAAACCCCCTTTAAGCATAGGGCGTGTCCGATTCACCCCCAAGACATCGATGCTGTTCAAAAGCATCTTCAGGAACTAATGACAGGTGGAGTTATCCGTGAGTCAGAGTCCCCCTTTTCTTCGCCCATAGTGGTGGTCCGAAAGAAAGATGGCTCGGTACGACTCTGTATCGACTTTCGAATGTTGAATTCCCAGACGATCAAAGATGCATACGCTCTGTCCAATCTAGAAGAAGTCTTTTCTGTACTTACAGGCTCAAAGTGGTTCTCAGTGTTTGATTTGAAGTCTGGGTTCTACCAGATTGAGATGAATGAGGCCGATAAGTGGAAGACTGCCTTCGTATGCCTTCTTGGATTCTGGGAATTCAATAGAATGCCCAAGGGAATCACAAATGTGTCAAGTACATTCCAGAGATTAATGGAGTGGTGCATGGGTGATCTCCACAGGAAACAGTTGCTAGTCTTTATTGACGACCTGATAGTCTTTTCAAAGACCTTGGAAGAGCATGAGTCACGGTTAGTACAGGTCCTCAATCGGCTCAAAGAGTACGGGTTGAAGTTGTCACCTGAAAAATGCCATTTCTTTCAGGCGTCAGTCAAATATTTGGGGCATGTTGTCTTGATGGACTGGATAAAGACTGACCCGGCTAAGACTGAAGCTTTAAAACTTGGCCAAGGCCCACAAATTTGAAAGAGCTGAGAGCTTTCTTAGGCTTTGTGGGGTACTACAGAAGGTTTGTGTGTGACCACTCGAAGATAGTCAAATCTCTCACAGGACTCAATGAAGGGTACCCTCCACTTCATAGGGGCCGCAGTGGGAAACGAGAGGGGGGTGAGTACTTCAATACCAAAGAGCAGTTCGGTGATCAGTGGACTATAGCATGTCAGAATGCCTTTGATGTCATCATTTCTAAGCTGACCTCTGCTCCTGTCAGAGGGGTTTTTGCAGACCCCAAGCTCCCGTATACGCTTCACACCGATGCCAGTACTACGGGCTTTGTGCGGCATTGTACCAGGAGCAGGATGGGCAGATGCGGGTAATAGCATTCACTAGTAGGGGACTGACAAAGAGTGAGGCAAAATACCCTGCACATAAGCTTGAATTTTTGGCATTAAAGTGGGCTGTCACAGCCAAGTTCAGCGATTATTTGTATCGCGCAGACTTCACTGTCGTAACAGACAGTAATCCCCTGATGTACATTTTGACTTCCGCGAAGCTTGATGCAACCAGCTACCACTGGTTGTCTAGCTTGTCGACCTATACATTTAAGCTTCAGTACAGAGCAGGAAGTCAAAACCAGGACGCAGACGGTCTTTCCTGGTGTCCGCATGGTGAGCCTATGGATGATCTAATCTCTCCGAAAGAAAGAGAAAGGATCAAGCAATTTACACTCCACCATCTTGCGGAGCATGGGAATGGGTCTGATGTTCTCGTGGCAGATATTGTGAAAGCCATTTGTGAGAAGCATCAGGTAATTGGTTTGCCCAAAAGCCCTAGTCTTGGCACACTCTTCTGTTACATTGGTTGAGTTGCCAAATGAGTTTCAGCACGAGATTGAGCATGGTCTTCCTGATCTCCTTCATCTCTAAGAGGCTGCATTAGCAGAATGGCAAGGGAAAGATCCAGAGCTTAAAGTGATAATTGAGTGGATGAAAGGTGGGACTAGGCCAAGTACCCTGAGGGGCCAGCCACCCGACATAGTATTGTGGTTGAGAGAGTGGAGTCGACTTGAGCTGAAAAATGGGGTGCTGTATAGTGTAAATGTAAATACGTAATATATAAGGGAAACAAGTCAATTTAGCTGAAAGCGAATCATTTATGATTTTATAGGGAATTTGAACAGAATCACTGTTTTACGGCTGAGCAGTATAACATCAACTCTGCACTGGATATTAAAATCCAAAATATAGTGAAAACACTATTAATAAGCACAGTAACAAGATCGGCAGATTAAGACATTAACTTGTAAGCACAAAACACAAGATACTTCTATTTTCAATATAAATAAGACTTTATTTATATAAACCTAAGACATGTAAACTAATGTAATCTAACACATGAACACATGCATTCACACATTCAGACGTTGCAGAAAGAGAGAAAGTGAGGAAAGGATGAGTTTAAAGAATGAAAATGTGAAATCCCAAGTTTACAGCAATATGTGCAATTGCCTATAGACCTGAACCATCAATCACTTAATTAACCCTCGCATTGAGTTTCTCAATGAGGCTAAAATTTATATTAAATACACCAGCTCAGCTAGAATCTTGAGGTTACTTGCTTGCTGCCTTTGTGTTAAGGGATTCCCTTGTGTCCTTGTCATCTTTGGAGAAAGGGGTTTTCCCAAGTTTGCTGATTGGCTGAGTTCAGTGGTCTGTCGTAGTAAAGTCTTGGGCGTTGGCTCTTGATGCGGAGTTGGTCTGGTTGAAGTTTGGGTGGGTGCAGTCGAAGCTGGACTTTGCGGCAAACTTAACTTAACAAAACTCTCACGGAAAGACAAGAAATTAAAGTAAAAAAATAAAAGAATGTAAAGAGACTAGGTGGCTTTTCTTCTCATTGTGTTGGCAGCTGGCACGTAGGCCAGAGCACGCTCAGAGAGCAGCGTCAAAACGTGGTAGCAAAAGAGAAGAAGGGATCTGAGAAGCAGAGGAAGAGAGGCCAGAGCAAAAGCAAAAAGAAGCCATGACGAAAAAAGAAGCATGATTTGATGGTGTCCTGAGTATTTAAACTCTGCTTTCAGACACCTCCTAATGCTAGTCTTGACCAATTAGAAATGGTCTTGGCTCGTGGTGTTGTATGTTTCTCCTCCCCATTCATAAATCTAAAATGTTATCTTATCAGTCACATGGTCCGAATTTTCCCGCTCTTGTAAAGTATAATTTTGGACATGATTTCACTAACAAGACTATGATACATTTGACAAAGAATCGATTGGAAGAAACATTTAAAGCATGATTTTTCAAACTCATACATACCAAACATGAATATTAACTCTTAAGCTATTCCCTAGTTATTAAAAAGACATACATAATATGTGATTAAAACATGATAGTTAATTGTGTGGGTTACATACATGATATGGGGTTAGGCATAAACATGATAAGTCTCATAAGTCCTTTTAAGATGATTTTGGTGCATCTATATGTGAAAAGGCAGTTTCTGTACCGTTCTGTGAACATAAGGACATGTTCTGTGAAGACTAGAGAGGTTAAAAGGTCTCCTAAGGAATTCCAGTCTCGGTCTTTGTCTTCTATGTGGAGAGCTGGGGTGACCCACCCAATGAAGTCTCTAGCTCGTGATTTCGATCACAGATTTACATGTGACGGCCATCTATTTGACCATCAGTCCTGATTACTTGCCCCAAATTTGATGATCTTCTTCCTGAATTGGAATTATCAATAAGTGTTCTTTTGTTTGAATGTTGTAAGCTGTTCTGTGAAAGAGGCTTGTTGGTTTGCTCCAGACTCAAGGCGCCAGGGTACCGTGGACAGATTTATGACATTGTCCTGTTTTCTTGGGGCCTCTTTGTGGAATTTGGCTCTTTTGGTGGTTCTAACACCAATCTGATCGAATCTTAAATGGTCTGATTCACTCTGATATCCTACAATAGGAAGAGGCAGGAGCATGGAGCCTCTCACTATCAGCTAGTGTTACCAGCTGGGCTAAGGGAAATGGTGTTGCGCAGTCTCCACGATGACATGGGGCACTTGGGTATTGAGAGAACTCTGGACTTCGTAAGGTCCAGATTCTTTTGGCCCAAAATGTCCCAAACTGTTGAAAATAAGATCAAGACCTGTGAACGTTGCGTGCACCGAAAAACGCCTCCAGACAGAGCAGCTCCTCTGGTCAACATTCAAACCAGTAGGCCTTTGGAGTTGGTCTGCATGGACTTTTGTCATTAGAGCTGGACCACAGCAATACCAAGAACATATTGGTTGTCACAGACCATTTCACGAAATATGCCGTGGCAATACTTACTCAGAACCAAACAGCTCGTACGGTTGCAAAATGTCGGTGGGAAAATTTATTGGTACACTATGGGTTTCCTGAGAAACTACATGGTGACCAAGGGCCCGATTTCGAATCCCACACAATCAAGGAGTTGTGTCATATTGCGGGTATTCATAAGATTCGTACCACACCTTACCACCCCAGGGGTAACCCGGTAGAGCGTTTCAACCGGACACTTCTCCAGATGCTGGGAACTTTAGAGGATGAGAAAAAGTCCAGGTGGAAGGAGTTTGTGAAGTCCCTAGTACACGCACACAATTGTACGCGCAACGATACAACTGGGTATGCTCCTTATGAGCTCATGTTTGGGCGACTCCCCTGCTTGCCAGTAGATTTAGCTTTTGGGTTGCCAGCAGAAGCTCCGGCCAAGTCCCACTCCCAATACGTGAAGAATTTGAAAGACCGGTTGCGAGAGAGCTACGAGATAGCTAAGAAGAATGCTGCTAAATTGGCAGAGCGTAACAAAAGAAGGTTTGATGAACATGTGGTTGCTTCTACTTTGGAGGAGGGTGACAGAGTCCTGGTGCGCAATGTTAGGTTGCGAGGGAAGTATAAACTCGCTGACAAGTGGGAGCAAGGTGTCCAAGTAGTAGTCAAGAGGGCGGGAGACTTACCGGTGTACACTGTCCGACCAGTTGGGCAAAGTGGTCCTCTAAGGACGTTACATCATGACTTCTTGTTGCCCTGTGGGTTTTTGCAAGCAGAAAGGCATGAGCAGCTGCCAAAGCAAACAGTTCACAGACCCAGAACTAGAACTTATTCATGTAATGGTGAAACACAAGATCCAGAGTCTGGTTGTGAATATTCTGGGTCTGAGGATGATCAGTTCTCTAGTCCCATACTTGAGGATACGCTGGACTTTGAAACTTGAGTTCTAGTGAGCCCTGAGCAATTACCCTACTCAAAAACTCAGAATGTCCAAATTGACTTACCTGTTGTTGCTGAACCTGCTAGAGAAAGCATACCTACTTGTGGGTTTTCAGAGGAGAATCCGGAGGAACCTGTAAGGGAAAGCTTACCTGATTGTAGACCTGTGGAAAAAACTTACTTGAGTTTGGAGAAGCAGAAACATCGTTTGTTGAGCTGGAGTCAGATCACAATGATCCAGGATTGGGTCTCTGTTCCAAGTCTGTAGATGAGTTTCCCACCCAGGAGGCTGAAACAAAAGTTAATTGGGAGGTTGAGAACAGAAGTAAAGAGAATCCAGCTCTAAATGAAAGTTTGAGGAAGGAGTTATTCCTAGGCGTTCGCAAAGAGAGCGGCGGCCTGCAAAAAGACTTGAGTATCCCCAGTTGGGGAATCCACTTACCGTGGTGATCCAATCTCTGTTACAAGGTCTGAGTGTGGCATTCAGCACTTCTTTGGAGGAGTTGAATGTTGTTTCTGTTGATGATGTGCCTGTGGTTGTGACCCAACCCCAAAAATATGCAGATACAATGGGACATGCATGCATTCAAGAGGGGAGGGTGTAACCCAGATTACTAGAAATCCTGTTGCTGGGAAAAAAAAAAAAAAAAAAACTTTCACGAATGTGTAAAACAATATTTTATTTTATTAGTATCTGTAAAGAAAAAAAAAGAAGTGTATAAAGTTAAGTTAAAAACTAATTTAGAAAAGTTATTTAATTTAATAAGATGAAGATTGGTCCAATTAGACAAGTGAAAAGTTAGCCACGCCCTGATGGGGTGGAGCCGGAACAGAGATGATGCAACGTTTTTTTGGAGAGAGAAGCAGCTGATGCGATCCTGAAAAAGATTAAAAAAAAAAAATAGAATTTGAACGAACAAACTAACAGTTGTATCAGAGAAAAAAATATAAAAAATAAGATTTTGAGATAAAAGTGTGGATTGAATGTCATTAGTCAATGACCACGGGTGAAAGGGGGAGATACAGGCATGAAGTTGCAATTTTGCCTTTCTGGAAACTTCATAACTAAAAAAAAAAAAAAAAAAAAAAAATCAAATTCTCTTGGTAAGTGAAGTGAATAAATCCTCAGTTACTGAGGTTATTTTGTGTAAATGTTGGTAAATGGTGTTTAACCATTAAATGCTGTTGTATTATGTGCAGTTGTATGTAAAAGACGCATAAAAGTTAATCTTCTGGTTTAAAATGGGAAGAATATTGTGTGAATGTGTTAAATAACTAATGTTTCAGTTAAAAGTTACTTTGAGCAGTTTACAAATGTTATTTTAATGGCTTTTGTTGTGTATTCGAGCTATGAGCTAACAGCTGATTGTGACCCACGTCATGTGGCAGATGAGGCCTAAGCGCGTCATTTGAAAAATGCTCTTTGCACATATATGCAATTTCAGTGTTCTAAAATTAGATGAAAATGAAGTTAAATATGTTGAATATTGTTTAATTGCGGATTAACTGCTGTAATGATGTATATTTTTGAAAGGAATATCTAATTGTATTTTTGGCTTTGTCTTTTGCAAGGCTGGGTCTTTTCTTTCTTTCCCCTTTTTTTTTTTTTTTTTTTTGTTTGTTTGTGCTTTCTCGTTTTCTTTCTATTTTCTACTTTTTCATCATTTCCTGAGTCGGATGCTGCACGTTTCCCGGATATTGGATGATTTCTGAGGAAGATTTTGAACTTGATCTGTCCCTGCTTCCCGTTAAAGCCATCATTGCGTGCAGGAACTGGCGAGTCATGCCCATATAAGGACCGAACTTTGTGGATCAAGGAATCAACGGAGTGGTAGGATTGTATGTTTTCCTCCCTTTCTGACTGAACTGTGTTGCTCAGAACTCAACTAACCTATCGGTAAGCCCCTCCCCTCGAACGCAGACGAGCCAATGGCAGTCGAGTATCACTTGCACGTCACGTGGAGCGGAACTCGGACATCTTTAGGTTTCAGCGCCATAGAGAAACATTGGAAGATCCGAAGCTAGCATCGGTTTTATGGGGTTTATGCTTCAAAAATGGAAAAACGATGTGCCTGGGGTACTTGTAACACTGATTCCAGGTATCCTGAGAGGATGGGCAATATAATTTATTTTATTTCATTTCCTGAATCCAAACAAAACAGAGCAAAATGTCCCTAAGTATTCAACAACAATACAAATGAAGACAAAAACGTTCATTTTCTGGTTGTCATACACTCATTAAGTTACAATTTTCTATTGCTCAAGCAGAACGTTAATGTCATCTTGTGCTTTAGCAAGGTATCTCTGGCTAAAACTAGCTAACGTTAAAGTTAGTGAGCCCATGCTAACGTACAAACCTAAATAGCGGACTGTTCTCGCGTCTTGTACAGCGTAGGTCAAAAACACATAAACAAAGGTTTATATTTCAGTGCTTCTCCCTATTTAACTGGTTAAATGTACATTAACTTAATCGTACCCTGCGATACATGAACAGTGTTGATCCTGCATGTTGTCATCCGCGATCGTGATGACCGTAATATGAGACTTCTCCGCTTGCATTGTGATCTGTAAACCCTCGCTTCGAGTTACCCGCCGTATTTATTTTAAAATATTTTATAAATCCCTCCATAGAATATTTAATTCCTATTTGGTGGCCTTCTGTGTCCAAAATTGTGCAAAAACATTGTGGGACAAGGTTTTCACACTGCAGCTGTCATTGTAAGACAGTGAGAAACTCTGTTTGTTTGTCTGAGGGAGCAACAGTAACTAAGGGGGGCGGGGTTTACTGATAGGTCAATTGCGGAAGAAGGATCTCGTGTAAGCAGCATTGAACTGGAACTGAGATTTAGTGAATCCTAATTCATTTTGAGTCTGCTATTGTGAGCAGTTAATTTGATTTATTGTGATCTTTATTTTTCTACTGTTATTATTTTTTTTTTTTTTTACATTCTGCTGTATTTTATTTCATCTAATTATTTATATATATTTCTTTTCCTGGAAACCAAGGGTGAAAAAGGTATTTCAAAGGGTTATCATTTGGAGAAATTGTATTCAAATTTAAAGTTCCTCTCTACATTAAGCCAATTAGAACCAAATTGAATAAATAGGTGAAAAGAAATCTTACACACATATTAGCCGAGTAAGGGTTAATTAACTTTATTAGCTCGAATCTAAATAGGTCAAAAAAGAGAGAAACAATCAATAATAATAGTTGTTTTGAATTTCACTGCTTTATTTTATTTGTATTCATTCTTTTTTCCAAATACATCTTACCTGTTTCTAACGCAGCCAGTATTGTCGCCATTGCCTTTCCTCTTGTTGACATTGTCTCTTGAGCAAGTCTAATCTTCTGGTCACTAGTCCAAATCTAGAAATAGTGCACTCCCTTCACTTTCATTTCCGTTATTCACTGTTGAGAGGGAGGGTTGCACTCGCGCCACGATGCGCGTTACATTATGAAAGATTCATATTTTGGCTTTGGGAATCCCCAACAACAGGTTGACATGCATGCAAGGTCAAAAAACACATTCATTTTCTTATAATATGCATTTATTTTTACCTTATTTGCTCAACGACTCCCAAACGATTCGTTCAACGATTCATTTTTCCAAACCCCTCCTTTGATTGGTCAATTTCATTTAAAGCAGTGTTTGTGAGCTTTTAAACACTCCAAAAGCGGCACCTAGTAGCAAAGAATGAATTTGCATTTTCATTCAGACCAACACGAAAATCATGTTTTCCCAGGTTTGCGCGCGCAACAAATGGGCGGGCAATATGTTAATGTTTCATGTTGACGTCAATATAAAATGGCTTGGGATTCATTTTAAAAACGACTCATTTCAATGATTCAGAGTGACTCTTTATTTTGAGAGACAATAACTTTATACACCATGCACTTGGGGGGGAGGAATGTAAATTTAATATTATTGGACATGATTTAACAACATTCATTTTTGGCCCATGGCCCTCAAACAATTGAAAACCCACCAGACCGTGATATCATTTTGCAGTGCCGTTCCTCCCCAGAATTTTACGGCTCATGTGACTGGGTAAAAAAAGTTGTCCCATGAACAAAATTGTCAGATTTCAAATGGCAAACTTCCTACAGCAGCTGAGCAACTGCCATTGAGATGAATGGCAATGCTAACGGATTGCTTTCTGCAGGTATTACAGACCTCCTTGATTAGCTTGTTCAGTTGTGTTTGATTAGGTTTGGAGCAAAACTCTGCAGAATGGTGGCTCTCCAGGAGCAGATTTGAAAAGCACCACAATCCACTATTACACGGCTTAGACATTACTAATCACACAGTACTGAGGATTACTACCATTCAAATCACTAATGTATCCTATTTGCCTTTCAGTGCAAGTCATTATGTTGTGATTATTAATTGTGTGTTTACAGATAGCGAGCCCCATTTTTCATCTCTTTCCCTCCGTTTCAAGTAAAGGATGACAGAAATGAAATGAATGGTACTTCTTCTGTTCGTCAGTGCATAAAAATACTGCTTGTGCTTGGAATGGAAATGGCTGATGAAAAGAGAATAGAATAGACTGGGGGATGGGACAGAATGAGGGAGAGAAAGGGAATAGAGGACAGAAGATGAGGTGGGGGGAGAATTTGTTTTCTGAACCCAAAGACATGAACCTGACAACCCCATTATTCAGTGTTTGAATAGAATAGGCACTTCATTGCTTCTCAAATCAACACACGCACTGATTAACTCTTTCTGCGAGAAGCGCTGGGGCTGACCAGCACCTCTCAGAACTGTCAGCAAATGCATAAATACTCATATACTGTATATATACATATATTTGCAGTTATTAGCTCTGTTATTACAGTATCTCAGATATTGTTTCAGTAAAAGCCAAAAATGCCCAAAAATATAATATCCTGATTGTGCTTCTGACTCATTCTGAACGGCTGATATTCATGAAGGAGAAAGGAAAATCGGTAAAGGTTCTCCCTTAAATCATATACTATATATTCTATTCTATACTATACTATACTATACTATACTATACTACACTATGATAGCAATAATAATAATAATGCTGTAAATGGTTATTCATAATGCCTAATGGATTAAAGTTTGAATTGTAATGTGTTGTTATTGTTAACTAAAACGAAACCTTTTTTGTGAACTGAAATAAAGCTGAAATAAAAATAAAATATAAATCGGATGCAAAAATGTAAACTTAAACATAAAAAAACGCAAACTTAAACATAAAAATAAATAAATAAATAAAAGAATTAGAAATGTTATTTTGGGAGCTAACCATAAAAAAAAAATACTACAGTTACTAAAACTTAAAAATAAAGATAGATAAATTTTTATCTCTCTCTCTCTCTCTCTCTCTCTCTCTATATATATATTTATAATATATTTAAATGCCAACAGCACAACAAAAACACTAAAACTTAAACTAAAATGAAAACAAACTGATTATTTTATTTTATTTTGTTTAAAAAACTAATTCAAAATATAAGTATGAATGAATACTATAACATTATATTAATAACAGTGGTGTAGGCAATATATATGTCTGAGGACTGGAGGACATGGCTAAAATGCAGCATGGCTAAAATGCAGCATTAACAAAGAGCAAGGCTACTGCATTACAAAATGCAGTAGCCTTGCTCTTTGTTAATGCCTACATGTCAATTTATTGCCAAGTATTTTCTATATTATTGTCATTCTGTGCAGTTTTCATTTTGTTAACTAACACCAAATTACTCGTCTCATGTTTGCCAGCCTTGAAAGCAGGAGGACAAATAACATTTTTTTCTTGATAGAGATTTGTGGTATTGCTTTAAAAAAACATTAATTTGCGGACCACTTATGTGCACCCCTGATTATACTTGAAGTTAGGACTAGCTGCGATGAAAATACATTGCATATGAACACCATGAGCATCCTCTTATCTGTATGAACAACCCACTTCACATACTCCGTGTCGAAGCTATTCTTATATATACCTGTGCACTAAAAATTCAAACACCTCTTTTCATCTCTTAGTGTCCACATTGTGCAATCAGTGTAATCTTGATACAAGCACTCCGTATAAATTCACTGCTGATCATCTGTCCTTTAAGTGGCTTTGTGTGTTAACAGCATTTCATAAAACAACAGCTTAATCAGAGAGAGACAAAAAAGATGGCAGGTCTGTTTGTGTAGTTAGCACACGTCGGCACCAGGGAGCCATGTAAATGCTGCTAACTATTTCAGAGAATAAGCATCAATCACGATGGCTATGACAGTCTTTTTTGTTTGGTACACAAGACAAACACAGCTGCTAACAGACCTAGATACCCTGCACTACTTTATCTCAGCAACACACCTGTCTTCATGTACTTATGTATTGCTCAGCTACTGTTACATTAACAGCACTCAGTTCAACTCAACTTCTCCATTATGGACAAACAGTCACACAATTTATCTAAATGGCGGTCTTGGGTTTTATTAAACCATGTTTAGATTCAATCCTATTTCCTTCTGACATAATGTCACTGCATACAAGAACCCCCAACACATATTTACCATGGTAACCACAGTTTCCAAAACACCACAGATAATACGGTTATTGTTACTACTGTGAAATCTTTTTTGGACACACTTTATGAGGTTCAGTTTGTTAACATTAAAGGGGTAATGAACTGCCTTTTTTATTATTTTGTACTGTTCTCTGACGTCCACTTATAATGTTAGCAAGATAGGCTATTTTCTGTCCTGTTTTTAACCTCCTTCATCAGAATGCTCTGTTTGAATGGGTGTGGCAGATTGTAGTCTCGGAAGTAAACGCCCACCGCTATGACTGGCTAAGAGTTGTGTATGTTTAACAGCGTGCATTCCTCATAGATGGTTACTGTGTTTTAGGTCAAAAACACATAAATACTAATATGTATAAATACAATACAAGTACATATCAAACGATCTGTAATAACGTCTCGGTTACGTATGTAACCCTCGTTCCCTTAAGGAGGGAACGGAGACGTCACGTCGGATGACCACCGAAATTGGGATCTCGCCAGAGAGACCAATCTACTTCGGATGTAACTAAATGCGCCAATGGACATTGGTATGCGATTATTGCATCCAGCTGCCACTGATCACAGCGTGAGTATAAGAGGCAGCAAGTGCACCGCATTAATTCATGCTTTCGCTGAGGAGCCGAGCCGGTGACCCGGCAGCTCAGTTGTGGTACAACGACTGTGGCAACGGGACGTGACGTCTCCATTCCCTCCTTCAGGGAACGAGGGTTACATATGTAACCGAGACCTCTTTCAGTCGGCCACTCCTTTCAGTCGGTCACTCTGAGTCACGTTGGATGACCGACGAAATTGGGATCCCTACCAAAGCACCACAAGAGCTACCCCTTCCAGTGCCCTGTGCGGACCTCCTGATTCTTCCTATAAGGCAGATGATATGACTGGGCCCTACACAGAGAAGGTCAACTACCGTTGTTCCTTGAGCAACCCAAACAGTAGGACTAGGATAACACTGGGAAGCGTAGGTTATAAAACCTAGCGAACGTGTTGGGAGTCGCCCAGTCCGCAGCTCTACAGATGTCTGCTAGCAAGGCGCTACTAGCCAAGCACCCAGGACGATGCGACACCCCTATTGGAGTGAGCACGCAACCTGAGTGGGCAGGGCACACCTTGTGCTTCGTAGGCCAAGGTGATGGCATCCACTATCCAGTGGGCCATCCTCTGCTTGGAGACAGCCTTCCACTTCTGCTGTCCCCCGTAACAGACAAAGAGCTGTTCTGAGGTCCTGAAGCTCTGAGTTCTATCCACGTACTGTCGCAGTGCGTGTACAGGACAGAGCAAAGCTAGGGCTGGGTCTGCCTCCTCCAGGGGCAGCGCTTGCAGGTTCACTACCTGGTCCCTGAAGGGAGTGGTAGGAACCTTGGGCACATAGCCGGACCGAGGCCTCAGTGTTGCACTGGAGTCAGCCGACCCAAACTCAAGGCATGACTCGTCGACTGAAAATGCCTGCAGGTCCCCCGCCCTCTTGATCGAGGCCAGTGCAGTCAGGAGTAGGGTTTTCATAGAGAGAAACTTCAACTCGACTGACGGCAACGCCTCAAAGGGGGCAGTTTGTTGGGCTCTTTGCACCAATGCCAAATCCCAAGAGGGTAGGGAGGGAGGCCTAGGAGGATTTAACCTCCTGGCCCCCCTAAGAAACCTGACGACCAGATTGAGCTTCCCCACCGACCTCCCCTCTATGGGGTCGTGGTGGGCGGAAATAGCAGCAGTGTACACCTTAAGGGTGGAGGGGGACAGCCTACGCTCCAACCCTTGTTGCAAAAAGGAAAGCACGGCTCTGATCGAACATCTCAGAGGGTCCTCATGGTGAGAGGAACACCATTTAATAAACAGGTTCCACTTCAGCGCATAGGCCCGTCTTGTGGACGGTGCTCGTGCTGAAGCGATAGTGAGAGCTACCTCCTGGGGCAGGTCACCTAGAACCTCCGCGTCCCATCCAGGGACCACACATGGAGTTTCCACAAGTCTGGACGCGGGTGTCAGAGGGTGCCCCGTCTCTGAGAAAGCAGATCCTTCCTCAGAGGAATCGGCCAGGGAGGGGCTGTTGCGAGGAGCATGAGTTCCGGGAACCAGGTCCTGTTGGGCCAATATGGAGCCACTAACAGGACCTGCTCATCGTCCTCCCTGATCTTGCACAGTGTCTGTGCTAGCAGGCTCACTGGGGGGAACGCATATTTACGCAGGCCCTGGGCCAGCTGTGTGCCAGTGCATCCGTGCCGAGCGTTGCCTTGGATAGGGAGTAGAACCACTGGCAGTGGGTGGTTTCCGGAGATGCAAACAGGTCTACCTGAGCAGCTCTGAACCGACTCCAAATCAGCTGGACCGCCTGGGGATGGAGTCTCCACTCCCCAGGAAGTGCCGCTTGAGACAGCTCGTCAGCCACCTGATTGAACACTCCTGGGATGTGGATGGCACGAAGGGACCTCAGATGCTTCTGACTCCAGAGGAGGAGGTGGCGGGCGAATTGCGACATGCGACGGGAGCGTAAACCGCCTTGCCGGTTGATATACGCAATGGTCGCAGTGTTGTCCATACGGACCAGAACGTCCTTGCCTCGAAGGCGCCCTCTGAGGTGGCTCAAGGCAAGGCATACTGCCAGCAACTCGAGGCAATTGATATGCCAATGCAGTTGGGGACCCATCCATACCCCTGACACTACGTGCCCGTTGTACGTGGCTCCCCAGCCGGTGGCCGAGGCATCCGTGAATATCACAGCATGTCTGGATACCTGCTCCAGGGGCACTCCTGCCCGAAGGAATGAAGGATCTGTCCATGGGCCGGTGTAATCTGAACCCGGTGAGTACTGCATTTCCACGCCCACCTCGGGATTCGGCCATGGAGCCAGTGCAGAAGCGGTCTCATATGGATCAGACCGAGCGGAACTATCGCTGCAGCTGCAACCATATGCCCCAGGAGCCTCTGAAAGAGTTTCAGTGGGACCGCCGTCCTGCCTGATAAAGTCTTGAGGCAGTTAAGCACCGACGCACGTTCCTGGGTGAGGCGTGCTGTCTGGTTGACCGAATCCAACTCCATGCCGAGAAAAGAGATCCTCTGTGTTGGCATGAGTTGGCATGGCTCTTTCCCCAGTTGACCCGAAGACTGGCTGAGGTGCCCGAGCACCAGGTCCCTGTGTGCGCACAACTGTTCTCGAGACTGTGCAAGTATGAGCCAGTCGTTGAGGCAGTTGAGGATGGACACATCCCGTTCTCTCAGGGGGACAAGGGCCGCCTCCGCGACTTTGGTGATGACGTGAGGCGAAAGGGACAGCCCGAAAGGCAGGGCCTTGTACTGATATGCCCGACCCTGGAACGCGAATCGCAGGAATGGCCTGTATCACAGGAGGATTGAGACATGAAAGTACGTGTCCTTCAGGTCGATCACTGCAAACCAATCTAGGGGATGGACGCACCCAAAAATGCGTTTCTGCGTGAACATCTTGAACGGCATCTTGTAAAGTGCACGGTTCAAAACTCGCAGATCCAAGATTGGTCGTAGCCCACCGCTTTTCTTGGGGACAATGAAGTAAGGGCTGTAAAACCCCGACCTCATATCAGCTGGAGGGACCGGCTCTATTGCATCCTTCGCCAGCAGGACTGCGATCTCCGCACGCAAGACAGGGGCATCGACGGCTTTGACTGAAGTGAACCGGATGCCCCTGAACTTGGGGGGACGCCGGGTGAACTGAATCGCGTAGCCGAGTCTGATGGTCCGCAGGAGCCACCGAGACGGACCGGGGAGCGCTAGCCAGGCTCCAAGAGACCGTGCCAGCGGGACCTACAGGGCCACCAACGTACCCGCGGTGGGGCAGCGAGGTGGAACACAGGGACCTGGCCCGGGGCCTGTGATGGCCTGGCCTGTGACGGCAGGGGGTGTTGTCTGGGTGTGCAGTGTAACACTCACCTGATTCCTCCTCGTGTGGGAGGAAACACAGGAACCGGGCTTGAGGCTTGTGACAGCCTGGCGTGTGACGACTTGAAGCGGGACTCAAGTGCTACCGTCCTTACCTGGTTCCACGAATGGGCAGGAAGGGTGCTCTTGGACAACCACCCGCTGCCTGCTGGCGAGAGAGGAGGAGGGAATGATGCACGGTTCACCACTCTCCTCCTCTTGAAACCCAGAGATTGAGGAAACCGCAGCGGCGGAACAAAAACAAAATGAAACAAAAGATTCTCCACCTGGCCCTCCAGAGTTAAACACTCTGAAGGATCTTCTGTTTGTCATCAAGTTCGTCATTCAGTCTTTTTATTTCTTCATTCTTCATTAATTTTGCTTTTCTGTCGTCTACTTTTAACACCTACTCTTTGAAGTGGTCATTTTGTAGCCAAAGGTCTTGAAATTTTCCATTTGTCAAAAGTCAGGTGACTGCATTTGACTTAAGTGATTGCCGGTTGACGAGCAGGAAGGGAATAAAATGGCACTGAAAAATAGTTTAACCATAACAATAGGCAAAATGCAAGAAACAATGCGATAAAAAAAAATACACTATAGAAAAATTTAATTTTGACAAATGGAAACTAAAATTTAAAGCGACAAACAAAAATCCCTTATATTCCATCACTTGGACAAAAAAATATAAAATTCCCTGACTTTCAGTGTCTGGAATAGACCTTTTAAAATTCCATGATATTCCAGAAATTCCATGACCCGTGGGAACCCTGGATTACTCGCACGTGTGTTGCGACATTACTGTCGGATACAATATAGTCGGCACAGCATCATCTTTTAGTTTAAATTTTTCTGAAAATCCTGCGTTGGATTGTGCCTTGTTTGTTACTAAATCCATGGTAAAATGAAATGAACAAAGGACCAAGTTCTTACTGACGCGGTCTGGAACTTAATTAAAAATAAAGTTTATAACCTTCTTGTTACTTACCTACTGCATGCGTGAATCGGTATCTCCATATATTTTAACATGTATTTGTAGTATATTTAAAAAAAATAATACTAAACTTAGATTAATAAATGCTATTCAATGCTATACAGTGTTAGTTCATTATATTTAATG
Source organism: Spinibarbus caldwelli (assembly GCA_039654775.1). NCBI lineage: Eukaryota > Metazoa > Chordata > Actinopteri > Cypriniformes > Cyprinidae > Spinibarbus > Spinibarbus caldwelli. The sequence continues at coordinate 20,002,005 of CM077221.1, read as the reverse complement.
CATTAACTAATCTTAACAAATTGAACCTTTTTGTATTTATTGTGACAGGTTAATACTTTTTTAACTGCAACTTTTGGAAGAAACTACAGTTACCAAGTCAAAGGTTAGCAATATAGAGAATACAAATTTGATTTAGGAACATACTTTGCATACATTACAATACCAAAGTATACCTACTTTATTTTAAATGAAATGTCTCTAGTTGAAAGCTCTTAGGCTGTGAACAAGATTATTCAAATCTTCTTTTTGTTTGTTTTGTTATTGATGGCCAACCATCCACAGCTGAGGGAGAAAAGAAATGTTGATTTTATTGGGAACTAAAAGCAATTTTTTTTTTATATAATTATTTTTTTTTACTTTTCTCAAAATTGTGAGTCATCCACTTATATCACTCTGTTATACTTGCATGTTACTTTTTGTCCTCAAGGAGTGATATAAGCAATTTCATAATGGGCCGACCAGTGTACCTGTAATGGAAGTACTGTAGAAAGAAAGTAAAGAGTTCAGCATTTTATGAGAACTCCTTTCTTGTTCCTAGTTGTCGTTTTACACAGTGGTTGCAGTGTAACCCAGGCAGAAGTCTGTTATTCCCTTATTCCCAATGCTACTGACTGCTACATATTTTAAATTTATCTATTTTGGAGACTTAGAAGTCCCTCTCCTCTAAAAGAACAAAACCTTGAAAAGTGCTGTTCTAACATCCTCCTCATATCTTTTGTTCTCACACCATATGTACGCACACATATAACCATTCTTTCACATTATGCATAACACACACAAACACAGTTTGAAATAACAACAACAACTTCTTACATTTTATCTCAGTTGCATTATTCTGAGACACATACACAATTTGGGTCTTCAGTTTGCATGAAATATCAGTGGTAAGGTCACGGCAGCTCACAGAAAGACAGACATAATCCTCAAAATCTCTTTTTCATACTCTATCTCATTGAAATTTCTTTCTCTTTTTTTCCTCAGAGTGTCTTTGTTTTCTATTGTGTGTGTGTGTGTGTATGTTTGTGTGTGTTGTAGTAGTTAGGGCTGAACGATTTTGGAAAATAATCTAATTGCGATTTTTTTTTTTTTTTTTTTTTTTTTTTTTTTTAATTAATTTATTTTTTTAACCAATATTACGATTGTGATTTAATATGCAATTATTTTTTAAAGCTCTTTAAATCATTGTATAGTATGACCAACACAATATTAGATAGATTAAACATAAATGTTCTTTTCTGTAGGACAGGCCTGTATGTTACGATGAAATTAGGTGATGCATGAATTGATATGAATGACATTATTTAACAACTACAATCACAGTAGTATATTGACTGATTTGTTGAACTTCCAGCCTTGTAAGCATGTAATAATTATGACAACATAAAGCACTGACAAATAAGCCTTGTATAAACATCATTATGAAAGTCAGTAACAAATTACACAAACTAAAGAATTGCAGAAATATAAAAACAAATCTGTTGCTTTACCACACTCAGTATTTAGGTAATTCAAAGTCACTGTAATAAACATTATGTAAACATGTGGATTGCACTTTTTAAACACTGTCTGTTAACTTTAGACAGACTTCAAATAAATAAGAACATATATATCATGTTTTCATGAGCTCAGTGAAATGTTCTATGATTGGGTGTTAATATTCTGTTCAGTAATTTGTTAAAGCCGACGTGGCTGCCGCTGCCACTTACAAAAAGATAAAATATTTTTATCTTTGGCGGTGCCTGCCGCGAAGCGCCGTGCACGTGGAAGCGGCATGATTTTGGGTGCACGAGCACCGCCTTCGCTCTGCCTCCGCGCCGCCAACGGTTTGCCGCTTTCCGCATGTCTCCCATTGAAAATGAACTAGACACTCGCGACTGCCGCGTCCCGTGTGAAAGGGTCTTAATATTAATAAATTATGCTTTCTCTGGCCGTACTTTGTTGTCATTCACTGATCGATCTTCAAGTCGAACACACCTCTTTACTCTCGCGTGTCACGTGACAGAGTGTAATCGCAGAGGCCGCGGTTGAAAAATCGCGTTTTTTCATATCACGATATTATCGCAAATGCAATTAATCGTTCAGCCCTAGTAGTAGTAGTAGTGTGTTATGGTGTGTACAGATCCTAATACTTATAGGTTCTGGTTTGCACAGTCAACTTTACCAAAGCCTTTAGCACAGTGACAGCGCTTGAATACAATGTCACGTAGTTATTTAGATGTTCTCCTACTGTTATAATTACCATTAACTATCTGAACTCTTAATAACTTCTCTAATTATCATTGACATCATGTTTTCTCTTTCTCCTCTACCTAAGGACACCTAACTAAGATCAAAATTAAACCGTAAAAACAAACCAACAAACAAACAAACATAAAAGAGGAAAATTGGTAATAATATGTACAGTGATTCCATAAAAGAACCATCTTCAGTGAACCTCTCAGTGAGCAGATATTAAAATATTTTTTCAAAGTGTAAACAGTTTAATTTAATGAACTTCACTATAAATAACTTTTGGTTCCATGGATATTAAAGGTTCTTCATGGAACCATCAATCCCAATACAGAACCTTTATTTTTATTTTTTATGTATTATGACACATATGTATAATGAAGAGTAAGTTGAAAGAAAGCACTGTTAAAATCAGCAATAAAACATGACAACAATGTCATAAACTGCTTTTTTAAATCAGAATCAGAAAGAGCTTTATTGCCAAGTGTTTACACACACAAGGAATTTGTCTTGGTGTTATGAGCTTCCAGTACAGAAGTACAAACATAGTGCAGACAACATATAATTAAGGTAATAAAAACACTAATAATGAAGAGAATAGACAATTAATTATAACAGAAATAAAAATATACAGAAAAGAAAAAATGTCCATAGACAGAACTGTGAATGTGCATATGTCCTATGTACGGATGAAGGTTTGATGAGTTATTTACAGATGTACAGTACTGGGGTATGTTATGAAAGTGAAAGTGAAGTGAAAGTCGTGACGTATTGTCAAGTATGGTGACCCATACTCGAAATTATACCGACCCATACCGTGAACACACACCCGGAGCAGTGGGCAGCCACTCAAGGGCACCTCAGTCATGGTATCGAAGGCAGAGAGAGTGCTGTTCATTCACAATCCCCACCTTCAATTCCTGCTGGTGTGAGAATCGAACCGGCAACCTTCAGGTTACAAGCCCAACTCTCTAACCATTAGGCCACGACTTCCCCATTATGTGTTGTTCAGATAGCATATGGCCTGGGGGAAAAAACTGTTCTTGTGTCTGGCTGTTTTGGTGCTCAGTGCTCTGTAGTGCCGGCCAGAGGGCAACAGTTCAAAGAGAGAGTGAGCTGGGTGTGAGGGGTCCAGAGTGACTTTCTTAGCCCTTTTCCTCACTCTGGAGTAGGGCTGCAACAACTAATCGATAAAATCGATTATTATCGATAATGAAAATCATCGACAAGGATTCTCATTATCGATTAATCGGGTCTGCCCACAGTGCACGTCCAGCTTCAGCCGGTCGCGTCAAATTAACGTTACAGCACTGAATAACGCATTTCTATGGCCAAAATGCATCTAAATATAGTGGAGGAAACAGAATGAGATGCTGCGGGAGAAGTACGTGATCCAAGCTGCACAAAACATGAGAATTCTTTATTTTAAGCTTTAAGCTAATGCATTAGCGTAATGGCTTGCCTTGTCAGGCGCTTTGACAGATGCGTGTGCGTCCTCAGCGCAAAAACGTTCAGTTTACGGTCATATCCTTATCTGTAAATGTCACAAATTCACGCGAGCATTTCCATTTTTGCGTTAAGTTTAAATCTTTACTGAATGAGCGCCGGTGTACCGACGAAACATGCTACCTATCAGATTGTGCTACCAATAATATATTTGCATTCTTTTAAGGGTAAGTTTAGGGTAAGGGTTGGTGTGGACTGGTAGGTTTAGGGTAGGGGTAGGTATGGACATTAAAAAAAAAAAAGCCTCAAACCACATGAATAAGATGCTGGTAGCACAATCTGATAGGTAGCATTTTTCGCTATCGATATGTGCTACCTATCTTTTTAATGGGAGGTAGCACAATCTGAGCGGGTAGCACAAATCGGTGGGCGTGTGAATTAATATTCAGCGTAAAAACATTCGTTGTGCTGAAATATCTGTTGTTGAACATTAAATTAAAGTTTAAAAGTCAACATGTAGTGCACGAATTTTATGAGAGTAGGAACTGTAAAGGAATAACCGCGTATTGTTGTCTGAATATAAATATCAGACACTTCATAGCCGCCTTTTACAGGATAAAGAAATTACAGTAAACGTGACTGTGATCAAAAAGTTGGTTAACACTGAGTTTGTGTTTTTATTCGTCTTTATTATTTTTATTATCTTAATTTTGTTGAAGAGATTTAAACTATAGGCCTATATACAGTGCTTAAATTTATTAAAACAAATGTATTTAAGGTTTACAAATAATGTAAGCTTTGTGCTAACAAAACTAACAGTATTGGTGTTTACTAAAATAATTTTTTAGCTATCTGTATTGGTTAGTCCTCCAATTATGCATATTCTCTTTAGTGACAGTAGGCTATTTCTAATGCTATAATATAATTATTTCTGTTATCTATGAAAGAATGAAAGATCTATGAAAGATTTTTTTCAGATACCCAATTACAGTCAAAAAGTAGCTAAACAATGCCAGCAAGAATGCATGCTGTTATGAAAGGCAGGAGGCTATTTTTTTATTATGTGAATAAATATTTAGTTGTTTCAGTTTGTTATTTGCCCAATAAATGACAATAACATTTTTAGATTTTAACAATTCTTTGACAGATTCCTAAAATATTTGTGTTTTCTCTTTATTATGACAGGTGGTCTAATAAATTAAGCACTGTATGTTTTCATAGCATTCAGAAGGCATGTTTGTTTGAAGGACATTGGGCAGAATGTGGAAGTGTTTTTGTCAATAAAATATAAAAGAAGAAAATTTATCCGATTAATCAATTAATCGGAAAAAAAAGAAAAAAAAAGTGAGAGAAAAAAAAAATCGACCAACTAATCGATTATCAAAATAATCCTTAGTTGCAGCCCTACTCTGGAGATATAAAGATCTTGGAGGTTGGGTAGAGGGGCACCGATAATCCTCTCAGCATTCCTGACTGTCCGTTGTAGTCTTCTGATGTCTGTTTTGGTAGCTGAGCCAAACAGTTATAGATGAACACAGGACAGACTCGATGATGGCAGAGTAGAACTGTTTCAGCAGCTCCTGTGGCAGGTTGAACTTCCTTAACTGGCGGAGGAAATACAGCCTCTGTTGGGCCTTTTTCACAATAGAGTCAATGTGAATGTCCCACTTCAGGTCCTGGGAGATGGTGGTGCCCAGGAGCCTGAATGACTCTACTGCAGCCACAGTGCTGTCCATGATGGTGAGTGGGGGGAGTGCAGGGGGGTTCCTGCTGAAGTCTACTATCATCTCCACTGTTTTGAGCGTGTTGAGCTCCAAGTTGTTGTGACTGCACCAGACAGCCAGCTGCTCAACCTCCTGTCTGTAAGCAGACTCGTCTCTGTCCTTGATGAGGTCGATGACTGTAGTGTCGTCCGCAAACTTCAGAAGCTTGACAGAGGGGTCTTTAGATGTGCAGTCATTTGTGTAGAGGGAAAAGAGCAGTGGGGAGAGAACACATCCCTGAGGGGCGCCAGTGCTGATGGTGAGAGTCCTGGATGTGAGTTTGCCCAGCCACACTAGCTGCTGCCTGTCTGTCAGGAAGCTGGTGATCCACTGACAGATGGAGGTGGGCACAGAAAGCTGTGTGAGTTTGTCTGAGAGAAGGTCAGGCATGAAGGTATTGAAGGCCGAGCTGAAGTCCACAAATAGGTGTAGGTGAATGTGTGAAGTGCAGATCAGAGCGGGTGTTGGGTGTCAGTCTGGCCTTTTCAAATTGGCAGTAGAACACATTCAGATCGTCAGCCAGTTGTTGATTCTCCACAGACTGTGGGGGTGGTGTCTTGTACTTGGTGATGTTCCTCAGACCAGTCCATACTGACACCGGATCATTGGCTGAAATCTCTCTTCTCAGCTTTTCAGAGTATTTTTTTTTAGCCACTCTGATCTCCTTTGTTAGTCTGTTCCTGGCCTGGTTATACAAGATTGTATCCCCACTTCTCTTTGGCCTGACGAAGCTGTTTGAGTTTCCCAGTAAACCACGGTTTATCATTACTGAATGATAAGAATGTCCTGGTGGGGATGCACATATCTTCACAGAAACTGATATATGAAGTTACAGTCTCCGTGAGCTCATCCAGATCGGTGGCAGCAGCTTCAAAAACACTCCAATCAGTGAGGTGGAAACAGGCTTGTAAATCCCGCTCTGCTTCATTAGTCCATCTTTTAACAGTTCTTAATATAGGTTTAGCTGATTTCAGTTTCTGCCTGTAGGTCGGTATAAGATGAACCAAACAGTGATCAGAGAGCCCCAAAGCTGCTCATGGGACAGAGTGATATGCGTCCTTTATTGCTGTGTAACAGTGATCCAATATACTACTCTCCCTGGTGGGACATGTAACGTGCTGTCTGTATTTTGGCATTTCACGGGAGAGATTTGCTTTGTTAAAATCTCCAAGAATGATTAAAAGAGAGTCCGGGTACCGTTGCTCCGTTTCAGATATTTGTTCTGCCAGTTCATGGCTCACGCATGTGTCCGGAGGCACATACACATTCATGAGAATGAAAGAGGAAAATTCCACGGCGAGTAGAACGGTTTACAGTTTATGAAGAGTGCCTTTAAATTAGGAGAGCACATCATCTTCAGAGTTGTTACGTCTGTACACCAACCTTCATTTATGTAGAAACATAGTCCACCATCTCTCGTTTTCCCCGTTAACTCCATGATGCGATCCGCTCTGAACAGCTGGTAGCCCGGCAAATGAAGCACGTTGTCCGGAATGGCTTCACTCAGCTAGGTTTCAGTGAAGCACAATGCAGCAGAGTTTGAAAATTCCTTGTTTGTGTGGGTGAGGAGTAGTTGTTCATCCATTTTGTGAGGAAGGGATCGGAGATTCGCTAGATGGATACTAGAAAGCGCTGTTCAGAAGCTGTATTCGCGGAGATTAACCAGCGCGCTTCCCTCTTTTCCGTCTGAGCGCGCATTTACATTTTACATTTACATTTAGTCATTTTGCAGACGCTTTTATCCAAAGCGACTTACAATTGGGACATTTGACTACGACCGCTGCCCCTCTGACTAGAACATCCAACAAAGCGTCTGAATAATCAAAAACCGGAAAAAGATTGTCCGGTGTGTGTTGCCTTATGTCCAGTAGTTCGTCTCTGGTAAAACTGATAGTAAGAGAATGACTAAACACAGAACAAACAAACAAAAACAGTAAAAGAATGGAAGCGTTCCACACCACAGCAGCCATACACGGTGCCATCTTGAATATATCATTTAGAGAAAAAAGTTGTATTTTCAGGGTATAGTCCAGCTAATGCATACTCTAAATAAACTCTAAAAATTGGATTTGTTCTTTTAAACTAAATAAAACCCTTAAAAGCGAGATTTCATTTACATTTGGAAGACACTTTCATCCAAAGCGACTTATAGCATTGCTGGAATGCATTTGATCTGTTTGGGCATTCCCTGGGAATCGAACCAATGACCTTGGTGCTGCTAGTGCCATGCTCTATGCTTTGAGCTATAGGAATACATATTCATATCATGTGTTGCTATTTCTCTGATTCATTTTTCTACAAGTGGTTGATTTCTTCATCCTTACACCGTCTCTGGTTAAATTAAGTTTCCTATGCCTGCTGGCCTGCAACACACAAGAGAAAGCGAACATGGTGCATTCTGTCATTAGACAATTAATGTGTCTGACCAAACCAGGCATGTGTGTTTGTATTGATCCCATGAGATAGCAATGAGAAATACTTAGAAAAGAAAAGGAACATGGCCTGAAAGGCCTGAGATAAACAATTTCTGCTTCACAAACTAAATCATACATACAACATAAATCTTATGATATTGATATCCTCAAAGATTATAAATATTCTCTCCCTTTATCTTTCTCTTCCTGACTCTTCTCTCAATTGCCTGAGTGCAATAACACCAAACAATACAAGATCGAATTAATAGGGCTATATAATTAATAGTGCAATAAACAGAAAACATCACACTTCAGCTTCATCACCTTAAAGTTAAAAACTCAACTAATCATTAATAAAACATTTAAAACTTTTTTTTACTGCCGAAACGATGACTATTTCAATATCACACCAAAACAAAGCTCAATTTCTCAGCTCAGTAAACCACTGTGTCATTTGTAATACTGTTGTGCCTGAATTAATGAACTCTCAGAAGCCTGCAGTGGGTCATCTTGTCCTCTCTGATATAAATTCCTGAAAACTGAGAGCCTATATGACCAGGATACATGGGAACGGAAAATATGAATGCCAAACGGACTATGTTTGAATCGATGCCGGTCAGAAGAAATTAAACTTTAACAGCACCAAAGTTTTTTCTTAAAGTAAACTTTAGGCCTCAGGACTTTTTATTAGAAAGCTCATGCGTAAGATGTGATGTTTTCTGGAGAGCAGGTACATGCACTCTTTGTCTCTGGTCAATAGTTTGTATGGTTTTATGTTTGTCTTTTCTTCATTTTTGTCTCACTCTACCTTCCTTCCACCCCCTCCTCCAGGGCAATGGTAGTGCTTCAAGCTTGAAACTCAATTTCTCAGCCTTTGAATGGACAGCAATTGCATTGAGCTAACTCAATTGTTGAGATAGATTGGGGCCTCAGCTCTAATACTACATCTCTCATGAAACAGCCAAACACATTGCTATTCCATTTCAAACACTGCACTTACAAATTGAAGCCTTCAAATGCAGGCTATGCTCAGCATTGTAGAGGAAACAGAACAAATCCCATGAATATATTTAGCAGCAATTTATTTATTTATGTTACAGATGTGTGTTACATCACTGAATTTATCTTTTTTTTTCTAAAACATATATTGTAAAATAGCTTTTTTTTTTTCTTTTTTTTTTTTTTTTTTTTTTGTGTCCAGAAGTGAAATAACATACAATGGCAGTAAGTCACCTGTAATAACCTCTACAACAAAATACAAAATACACATAAGTGTCCAAAGTTTATTTACTGGAGGGACAGTAATTAATAGAGTGAATTCAGATAAATTGGGCCACTTTTTGACATTGAGATGACTGTTAAAATGGCCCAATTTACTATATATTTAATGAATTTACCCTGTATGTTAATATGCATTTTCAAACCTATACAGTTGTGCAAAGATAACTTAACACAATTACAAGTTCAGGAAGATGATGAGTGAAATGACATTGAACTGTTATATGAATGAAACGGAAGTAGAGACATAGTTATATTTTGTTCGGATATATATATATATATATATATATATATATATATATATATTTGAAAAAAGTTATGTCATTTTGATTAAAAATTACAATGTCAAAAAATGCATGGATGAATGATTCTCTAAGATAATCTATATTTTCATTTCATGCCAGCTTTAATAGCATCTACATGAAGGAATGTTATTTATTAGAATATAAAACAGCACAAAAAAATTATGGTGAAGTAAGTTTACATACATTGTAAAAAATGCTATCACTATAACTTTGCTTCTATTCATTTAACACTGTCTGTGTGTCTGTCTCATTTAATTTTAATCAATTTTAAGTGTTTCAGCATGAAATTCTTCATCAGTAATTGTATTCAAAGTGTTAGGGGAAAAAAACTTAAGGCAGCGATTAAATTTGAGATGCATTTGGAAGTCATTTTCAAGCCTTTTTTAATGACCTAATAACAAACATGATTTCTGCAAAGGCACACTGGACTAAACAACAATATACATTAGCAAAAGAAGCAAAGGACTTGTGAACAGAGCTGTGTAATTATGTGGCAATGCTCTGCTCCGGCTGGGTTTAAACTGCTGATGGGGAAATTTGTGATAACTGCTGGAAAGTAGGTGAAATGCCTGACTAAAATAAACCGTTTTTACACAAAACCCAGATAATCCACAAAGACTCAAAGCTCTAAATCATTAACAATTACAACTAGGACGTTTCCTAAAAATAATTTTTTTCCTCAACAAAACCTGAAGTGTTCAAAGCAAGATGAAACCAAATCTCAGCGTCGGTCTTCCTGACAGGCTGAATCATGGTTCTCCCTGAATGTGAGAAGACAGACCATAAGTTAGAGGGGACTGGCTGTTGAGCCGGCTTGTTATTTTCTCACAGAGTCAGCTGTGCCGAGAGAGAACAACATCTCAAACTTAATTACCTCTCAGGTCTCTGCATCATGCCAGAAGTTCAATGTAGATAGATGTCAGGAGTACACAGCCATTATATATGTGTGTGTATGTGAGAGACACAAAACAAACCAAAGAAGCACGTAGCATCTGCTTCAAGTTCTCACATTAGCCTACAGGTGCCTTCATTGTGAACAGCTAACATGTAATTATGTTTTATTGAACAACATCTCTGTACTTTCATTTATCTGCTCACATTAATAAATAGCCGAGAGCTCTTATCTTATGAGCCCAGAGCTCTTACTCTGCCACTGGAACTGTACACTGGAAAGTAACGGCATGTTTACCTGCTATCCTGACAGTAATCCTTCAGTTTTATGCAGTAAATGGCTGTAGTGTTTTCTGCTTTATTGAGTATTACTTTTGTTTTATAGAGCAATTACAGCTCTGTGGCCTACACTGAGTGAGTGAGCTTGCAGGTCTAGCATGTACGGTTTGAAATGAGCATTTTGCGTCATTCGCTGATGACATGATGTGCCATCCGAAGACACAATGAGATGCTTTGCTCAACACAAAGCTGTCAGCTATGATTGATGGGTTTTGAACTAAATAACAATGAAATTTACCCACTGACAGCTAGAAAGAGCCAAGTGTTCTATAGGAGAGAAAATAATGCCACTTTCTTGAGCTCTAATCACCATCATAAATATACCGTTTATATGATTCATGCACACACTGTATGGAAGATTACAAGCCTAATTAGATCATGAGAGCCAGCCAAAATATGTCATCAATTACACACAGCTGTGCATTACAGCATGAGCTGTAGAGATGAAGAGAGAGAGAGAGAAAGAGCGAGGAACACAGGATCTCCGTCATGGAGTGATTCTCCACAGGACACAGCATAGACAACAAGCAAACACACTCTGTACGACACCTAACTTTACCTCTGTCTAAAGGGCATTTAGTATCAGTTCATTATTGATATAAGGGTGGGGGATTCGTGTTGGGCTTACAGAACACTCTTCTCTCAGCTCGCACGCCCAGCCATACGCTCACTCTCACTGCATGGGGAGCATAAGGTAAACATATAAAATATTTAGCCAGCAAACCGCAGAATGAGAGATGTCAGGGTGTTGAATACGCCATGCAGAGCCCAGCATCCATCTGCAGACATGAGCAGCGGGGTCCGTTTCAGACATTAGGTACAGTTAAGATAAGAGAGATGTGATTTCGGCCTCAGGTCCAAACTTGCCTTTTTATGAGTTACTGAAAATAACCCCAAACTTATTTCTTGATCAGGTGTTCATGCTACTTTAACTCATTCTGTTAATGATTTAATTGAAATAAAGAAAATTTGACTATACAATAAATCTATAAACTGAAAAAAGTGTGAGATAAAGAATATGTTCCTATTAACATAATGTGATAATAATGATACTTATATTACTAATGTTATATTATAATGAATAATTAAGACATATTATCATTGTTGCTGCAAAAAAAAAAAAATATTATTATTTGTATCGTATTATTACAAAAATCTATTAGAAACCTTTAATGATTCCACAGAATGACTTTACAAAAACCAGACCACACTACTTCATATAATTGTTGAGTTCTATGAAAAATCAATATAAGATCTCTCAAACAAAGACAAACGTCAGTGCAGCTGGAAACTATAACTCATTTCAAAGAAATAAGACTGTTAATTTAGCCGGTGTTCTGGGAAACCGGATTCCTCGGGATTGAATGAACAGAACTGGCTCCGTAAGAACTGACAGATCCTCTCATGTCGTCTTAATATATTATGATGTTGCTATGATGTCATGTCATAATTAATGTTTTACATCTGGTTTGGAAAACTCCCTCATTACATAAAACAAAAGTTATGGTCTTGGAAAAGACCTTAGGATAATTTAGTGTCATTTCATGTAATAGATAGATTAATAAAATATTGGTTCTGGAAACCTGATAAATAGGCCCAAATTCTTTACTATTTGTCTTAAGTATGGCATTCACACAGATGTAAATTAGAAATGCAAAGTCGGCAACACCAAAGCTCCAAAAGTATCAAACAATTTATTTAAAAAACTTTCGCATAGTATGTTACGTTTTGAGCACGCAGGCTCTTCATCAGACAAATGAACAACACTGATATGCCACTCTTTATACCTCCAGGTGATCAAAGGTCACATGACCTAACACAATATTACCATAATAATAAAAATTATACCCCAACAAATAAACCAAAACAATAACATATCAATCAAGGAAAAAAATTGAAAAGAGAAAAACAAAACATATAAAGTTATGCAAAATACAGTTCTCAATATGCAATTCAACAGCGTTAATTGATACCTGCCTACGTACATAAATTCAACCAATACCATAAAAACCTTTATTAGAGCTGTAAAAAAAACTATATAAATAGATAGATATATTGTACTTAAAGAAATGGACGAATATCAAAGTCCTCATTTAATCCTCTCGGGGACAACGTATCTAATGTAAAAATCCAAAAGGCCTCACGTTGTAAAAGTAATTTATTAATATCACCACCACGCCGTGGTCCCATATGGAAATTACAGATGTGGTAATTGTCAACAGTGCAATTTCACATATAAGACGTTGACCTTTACACATCCTCAAACGGCGAAAGCCTTTAAAATTCGGGGCACCATTTCATGTAAGACGGCTAATGTTATTTACTTGTTGCGTTGCCCTTGTGGCTTATGTTATGTTGGTAAGACTAGTAGACCTTCGAAAATTCGTATCTCTGAACATCGATGTGCAATTAGACATCGCAATCCAAAAAGTCCAGTAGCTCAGCATTTTGCAAACTCGAGACACTCCGTTTCCACTCTTCAGTACATAGGAATAGAGGTAGTCAAGTGTCCACGGCGCGGTGGTGATGAAGAGCCTGCGTGCTCGAAACGTAACATACTATGTGAAAGTTTTTTAAATAAATTGTTTGATACTTTTGGAGCTTTGGTGTTGCCGACTTTGCATTTCTAATATGCTTCTACTTGTTTTTTAGTCGAGCACCGATTTGAGATCGATGTGCATGCTGTTGCTTGCTTTTTATTCACACAGATGTATCAATAAGAATATACACAAACACCTCAAAACAGACGCTCAGTTTGTCTGGGTAATCTCACCATTACCAGTACCAGCTGTAATGTCTTTGGTTTATAATGTAATCTGTAATGTAAATAAACAGACCATTAAGCCAATAAAGACAAGAAAGAGAAAATATACTTTGGTTAATGTTAATTACTTTACATCTTAATACAAGCAATTTTTCAGTTCTGATATTTTCAGGCTTCCTATTTAGCAGGCAGCAAAAACAACATTAGAATGAATGTCTTGATGCTTGTATACACACAAACTTGAACTAACCTTAACCTTTAACATTTTTAAGTATTGAATCTAGTGTTGTCTAAAGTACCAGGTCTTCTGTCGATACTTAAATTTTAAAAAAACATAACGATACCAGCCTTTTCACAGCACCAATAGTGCAAGTTATTTATTTATTTTTTTAAAACAGGACTTTTCACTCAGTCAGTCAGTTTGTACTGTGGGTGAACTGAAGTGATATCAGCTTCACTGATTATAAAGAGAACGCTCTTGGTTCGATTTCTGTATATAACCCATTCATGATTTGAATAAAGGTTTTATTTTTTATTCTGCTCTGTACACAATGCAAAGTTCTGGGTGTGACGACCATAATAAAATGTTTGACATTGTGATAGCAATGGACAATCAATCATTCAATCAATCAATCAATAAGCAGTTAATTTGATGTATAAAAATAGATCTGTGCATTAAATCTTGCAGTGCAAGTGCAACAGATCTGCCACTAGTTCTGTTACCTGTAATGTTTCTTTGAAAACAACTGAAACTGTTCCAGTGCTTTAGAACCTTAAACAAGAAACACACACACAAAACTAGTGTATAACAAATTAGTTGAAGTACTAAACTCCTTTTTTAAATTAGTCACATAAGGACAAAACATAGACGGCCCTGCAATGCTTCTCCCTTGGAGTCGATGATCTGTTTGAAGTGTTGTGGTTCCTATCAGAGCTGAACTGCATCAAAGCAGAAGGAATGCTGAATGGGAATTTTTAAGGTAAGTCACCTCTATATTGAGATGACACATGGGTACACACAGGCATGGCTGGTGTTTAGAGGTGGCAGCATCCCTTGTTCTCCTTCTTATGCTACTTTTCTTGAAAGTCAGTGAAGAACTTTATTCATACTCAGATAATGCTCTCAAAGATTCATCTCTACTTTTATAGCATTGAAACCAATAGCATGAAATAAGATCTTCACTAAACCTGAAACCAAGGACATCTATAATGTATAGATCAGGTGTTATTTACAATTGTTTCAACAATTACTAAGACACATTTCTCAATACTTATGTAACTTTTTCAAAATTCACAAAGTTATCCAAACTTTCTGCTTGGCACAGCAATAAATTGCACATACAAAGTGCACTAAAACTACCAAAACACTCTAATCAAGTCATTCTTCCATAACACTAGCAAAGGCAGATCAAACATACTCCATCACTAATAAAACCATGACCTATAAAACACTAAAAATAGATAGCATTATACAGTATTTTTTTTTTTCTGTTGAATTTCCTTTCAAAACAAGACGGCTCTTTTTTGTTTAGAATTCACTGCTGCCTATGTTACATGGTCCATGTTTACGTTACAGTAAAAAATGATCCTGTAGGTGTTCAGCTACATCTAATAATCTAACAGTATTTCATATATTTTATATGGTATTACTGTAGAAAAGTGTATTTAAACATGCAGATTTGCCTGTAGGTACACAGAATTTTGGTGGTTGTGAGAATAGAATTCATATAATTTGAAAGATGTAGTCAATGAATGCATTTTATGCCAAAGAAATGATAAAGGATCCACAGTTTAGCCCACATAGATTGCCACTGTGCTCACCGTGTTACGAGCTTTGAATAACTGACCTAAGTGATGAGAAATGGGTTCTAGCGATTGTAAAAAAAACTGTAATCATATTTTGATAAACTATTAATGGGAAGGTTGGTTGGGGCATGTACCTGTATGTATATTTCCCAGTGCAAATGAAGAGCTGTAACTGGCTCTGGGCCTGCTTGGTCCTTGTACTTTTTAGCTAAAAATTCGATATATCTAAACTATCCAGAAGGCAGTTCCAGCACCATATTTTCTAAATAACAATTTTTTTTTTTTTTTTGACAGGAAAAAAAATAATGCTTTTATTCAGCAAGGATTTATCAAATGTCATAGTAAAGGAATGTATAATGTTACAAAAGATTTATTTCAAATAGATGGTGTTCTTTTGAAATTCTTATTCATCTAACAGTCCTGAAAATAACGTAATGTCAACATTATCAGCAGCGTCAACAGCAAAATATTGTCTACAAAAATTTTAATAATAGAACAAAGCCTACTGATAATATACAGCTTTCTGACAGATAGGCAGCAGCTAGTGAGGCTGGGAAAATACACATCCAGCACTCGTACGATCAGCACTGGAGCTCCTCAGGGCTGCATTCTCTCCCCACGGCTCTTCTCCCTCTACACCAACGACTGCACACCTAAAGACCCCTCTGTCAAGCTCCTGAAGTTGGCAGATGACACCACAGTCATCGGCCTCATTCAGGACGGTGATGAGTCTGCTTACAGACAGGAGGTTAAGGAGCTGGCTGTCTGGTGCAGTCTCAACAACCTGGAGCTGAACACGCTCAAAACTGTGGAGATGATCGTGGACTTCAGGAGAAACCCCCCTGGTCTCCCCCCACTCACCATCATGAACAGCACTGTGACTGCAGTGGAGACATTCAGATTCCTGGGCACCACAATTTCTCAGGACCTGAAGTGGGACAATCACATAGACTCTATTGTGAAAAAGGCCCAGCAGAGGCTGTACTTCCTTCGACAGCTGAGGAAGTTCAACCTGCCACAGGAGCTGCTGAAACAGTTCTACTCCGCCATCATTGAATCCGTCCTCAGCACTTCAATAACTGTCTGGTTCAGCTCAGCTACCAAATCTGACCACAGAAAACTACAGAAGGTAGTCTGGACTGCTGAGCGAATCATTGGTACAACCCTCCCCAGTCTCCAAGAACTGTACTCATCCAGAGTGAGCAAAAGGGCTGGCAAAATCACTCTGGACCCCTCACATCCAGCACACTCCCTCTTTGAACTGTTGCCATCTGGTCGACGCTACAGAGCTCTGAGCACCAGAACGACCAGGCACAGGAACAGTTTCTTCCCTCAGGCAATCCATCTCATGAACATTTGAACTCTTAACAATAAACATGAAACACACAACACTATAATACTTTTCATTTTTTATTTAACACACATACTTATTACATTTCAAATTTGCACCTAACATACCTGTACATACTGAATTGTCTATTTTGTATATTGTGTTTGTGCGTTTTTGCATATTGTCCATTTTGTATATTTGCACATTATTATTATTATTATTATTATTATTATTATTATTTTATTATTATTTTTTTATTATTATCTGTGTCCTATCTTGTCACTGTCATTCTGTCGCACTGTGGAGCTACTGTCACTAAAACAAATTCCTCGTATGTGCAAACATACCTGGCAATAAAGCTAATTCTGATTCTGATTCTGATTAATTAGTCTAATCGTTGTAATAATAGTTAGATTAATCAATTTTCAAAATAAAAGTTTGTTGCAGCCCTATTTTTTAGCAGCATATTAAAATAATTTCTGAAAAATCAAGTGACACTGAAAAATGGAGTAATGGCTGTTAAAATTTCAGCTTTGCTGTCACAAGAATAAATTAATTTTATTATTAGTTAAAAAAGAAAAATTCACAATATTTTGGCAAAATATTAATTTTTGTACTATTTCACAATATTAGTGTGTTACTGTATTTTGATCAGATAAATGCAGCCTTGGTGAGCATAAAGGATTTCTTTCAAAAACATTTAAAATCTTACCAACCAAGTAGTGTATGGACATGTATTTTAACAGTTTGTTGTAGAAATCCGCATTCAAAATGTACATTGCATTGACACAGCCATTTGTTCTTCTTTTCTCACTGCTTGATCTGCAATATATACATGGAGAAAAAAAAATAAATAAAAAATAAAATAAAAAAACATGGGAATGGGCTATTTCTTACCCAGGGTCAAGAGTCCTACTTATTCTTTTCATCGTATGATGAGCTGTCAGTACTACTTATAGCGATTTAAGGGCTTGTATCATCTCAGCCGTGTTGCTGCTTCTTAGCTGTATTGATGTGTTCAGTTCTACTTGTTGAGATGGCTAGAACTAGAAGTACCTAAAAACTCATGCCACAATCATCTCCTTAATATCTTCATTTAGATGAATGTTTCTTCTCTTCTTCCCGGCCAAAACATATATACCAATAAATAAATAAATCTTAGTTCTTTATGCAGTACACAGGTATGAGCATACCAGCTGCTAATATACTTTCACAGGGTACACCTGGAGCATCTGGTGCCCCTTGTGTTAGGCCATAAGAGCAGAGAATGAAAGAAACTCCCCAGGGGAACCCAACCTTACTTTTCCTTTCATGCTCTTGTGCTCTTTCCCACCTGTAATAAATATGCACAGCAGCGATATACTGAAACATACTTTTTGATATCTAAGAGGCTAAAGCATACTGCATAAAGGAAGATGAAGTGGTTACATGCGATGTTAAAACTAAGTGAAGGCAAGATAATTTCAAAAGGTTTATAATTTATCACCCCTTTAAACATTTGATAAATTAATTACTTTTAGAAATGTTCTAGCAGCAGCGCAAGAGGCTTAACAATTTTAAAATGTCAAAAGCAAGCAACCCAACTCAAACAAGAGGGTTTTCACTAAAATAAAAAAGGAAATGCTGTGGCTACTCCTTTTAGTACAACAAAATTGAATTTGGTAGGTAAGAACATTATTACAAGCTCCCAACCATAATTAACTTTTTTTTTTAATTTTTTTTTTTTTATAGCGAATGTTGCACTCAGTATCTCAAGATATATTACACACTTTCAATAACTCCAATATAATTAAGTAGTCATTTTTATAAGAAGAGTAATCATTTATCCTTTTCTGTAATAGGCTATACATCAGCAGGCGCTGGTACATTTCATTCTTCCAGAGGAAAGAGAAAAGCCGAATGTTAATGATTTGCTCCCGCTAGCATAATTTTAATTATGGATTTTCCCAACATGATCGATTTGAGGAGAGCCATAATAATACAAGTTGTACATTCCACTGTATTAAATATTTGATATCCATTAAATTTTCATGATTAATGTCCTGGAAAAAATCCGTTTCTCTAAGCCCTTTGGTTTTTATTGCTGGCTAAATTAACAGTCTTATTTCTTTGCAACGAGTTATAGCTTCCAGCTGCACTGACGGTTTCCTTTGTTTGAAAGATTAAATCATTTTTATATTGATCTTTCATAGAAATCTGCCCTTATATGAAGATTTAATTAGTATTGCCTCTGTGAATCCTACAATACAGGACAAAGTTTTTGAACCAAATCTCATTCTTTTCGCAAGGCATTATTTGTATTTTCCCATTATCTCATTTTTTAATAATATCACTAGCCTATTTCAAATTCTCGCTCATTACATGATACGTAATATACATTGTTAAAGGGATAGTTCATTCAAATATGAAAATTCTCATCATTTTCTCACCTCTATGTCATTCAAAACCTGTATAAACACGAAAGAGCATATTGTTTTTTCCCAAACAAAGAAAGTCAATGGGGTCCAAAAATGTCTTCCTGTAAATGATAAGCACATTTTCAGTTTTGGGTGCACTATCCCTTTAATGGTTCAAGTAAACTCTCTGTCATTTAAAATTTTATAAGGACCAATTTGAAATGAAATCTTTTATGTCTGAATGGAATTTGTCACTTCTGTTTAACAATCTCCTTACAGCTTCTGTAAAAATTTGCACATTTCTACATGTAATACAGAATTCATGTCCTGTCTCCTCTAAATGTGTTTTTCCTGCATTTTTTCTCTGTTTTAAACAGATCTTATTTACAGCAGTGTGCTCTTAGGGAGAAGAGAGGTGAGCCACAGCACCCTGCTGTGTAAATCTTAATGATATTGGCTCCCTCTCCTCAGGGAGACAGTTACTTTTATGCCAACTTCTATATCACACATGTCTGATGGTGCAAATTTAATCTCACACTTCTGAGATGTGATTTTTTTTTCTCTCTCTCTGTCTCTTTCTACACCTCTTTCTTTTTATTGAGTGTTACAGTGGTATTTACAGTTTGTTTTAATCTGTGATATAAAAAGACTAGACTTATTATTTTTAACTATTCATTCTTTCTAATTACATGCCTTAAAAAAAAACTAAAAACTTTTGTCTCACAGTAAATTGATGCAGCTTACTTGGAATGCTTGACCTTGACACACTAAACCAGCTGCTAAACAAGCAGAGATGAATTTGGGATAGTGTTCCCTAAGTATCTTCCACACAATCTGAACATACTCCACACTGAATATAGTGTCAACTGTGTGTTTGAAATCAGGACCAACAGAACTAAGTGATATAATATGATAGCATCTGTTCAGCTTCATTACACAACATTTGTCCTGTGTAGTTTAATTAGCTGAATATTGTCCTGTTCAGATAACATTTTGTCTATACTACTTTTTAAGTGATGCCAAAGTCCCTTCCATACAACTGCAAATGTGCCATAGGGAGAGAGTACACACAGATGTTCATGTTTAAATAACTACACCAGATAAGACAACCCATCTAGTAGAGCAAAACAAGGACAGACATACAGGCTAGGGAAGTAGTCTTCATTTTGGCATCGATTTGGACAAAAGAAAAATTTAACTATTCAATGTCCTTCTCTTAAGGGGATAGTTCACTAAAAAATAAAAATTCTGTCATTGTTCATATAATTATTCATTATGGGTGAACTATCCCTTTAACATGGCAAAAGTTTCTGCATTGCATTCAAGCAATATCTTTTATACATCCAGTCTTTGAAACTCAAACTCATGACCTTGGCACTGCTAGCATTATTAATGTAACATGCTGTTCATCTTGTGGGTTGAATAAGCAGCAAAAAAATAAATAAATTTTAAAAATCTGCATAATGCTTCATAATGCTTTATTTGAACTAACAATGAGCAATTTTACAGCTTTTATTAATAAAGTTAATTTCTACATATGCTGAAAAAAATTTAACATTTCAAGTTGTACAGTATAAATTAACATGAATGTATTACAAACAAAAATGAATTAATGTCCTATATTATAAATTAACATTAAACTAGAAAAGTAAATGCTGTAAAAATCACTGTTAGTTCAATGCATTAACTAACTAAAACAAATGCATTTAATCTAAAAACACACAGCTGTACAAGCTGGACAGCTGGGTACATATATGTGATGACAGAGCTGCATTGCAACTCTTCCTCTTCATGTTGCATCTTCCTCTTCATGCAACATCAGTATTCAGGGAGGAAAGAAAAGCCCCCCAAAATTGACTTTTCATCCTGTGCCTTCAGTTGCTTAAAGAAATTATTGTCTTGTAGCCCAAAGAACCTCTGGCATGTAGATTGTATTTCAGTGTTATTTTATCGAGGATTTCTGTGATTTCTCCCCTCTTTCATTACACCCCCTTTTTCCATTCTTTTTCTAACCCCCTCCCCCATCTTCCTCTTCTTTTAACTCACTCTCTCTCTCTCCTTCAGTCTTTTCACTGTATTTTCTTTAACATAAGTCCCTTGTCAGCACACGTGTTTTCCAATTCTCAAGTTCATTATTGTTAATAAGTCAAATGTATTGCATCTCTCTCCATCACATTGCTGTGTTCAGCTACAGCACATTTTTTGTGCATTGTAAACCAATTTACTCTCCTTCCACCAATGCAGATAGTATTAAACAATGCCCTAAGAGCACACAGCTGTCTGAATACGAATGATTTATTACAGAGTAAGAAGTCTGTGCGTCGCTTTCTACGACTCTGCAGTGTAAAATAAGCTCATTTATATTCCATATTGCCACAGCTGCCGCACTTAATATTACTGTCAGTAGAAGCTGAGCCGTGAATTCTTCTGGATACAGCCGCAGTGGAAAGGCCCTTGCCATCGTAGAGATGTGTACAAACAATATTAAACACATTTCATCACATTATGCATTGTGAAGGAAGCAGCTCTCTGATAGAAGGAAGCAGGTTGAGGCAGCCCGCGGGTATGCTTGTCTGATTAAGGGTTTGTGTTCCTAAGAAGTTAACATTTGATGGTCTTTAAAGGGACGCTGGAGGTGATTGTTAATAAAAAATATACTTACATGTCTTAACGCTTGGACTTTGACAAAGAAGATTCTCATTGTCTGACAGTAGTGTGGTTGATTTTTGTTTCTGAACACTGACAGTATTTAAGAGTCACTGAATCAATCATTCAGCTGATTCATTCAGGAATTAAAAAAGTGAAGAGTTGCATCTATTATTTAGTAGGTGAAACACAATATTTGAAAAGAGTGAAAACACTGATTATTTTAGAAATGAAACATCGTTTGTGTTGGCGGAGCAAATATAAAAAAGTAACTCTTAATATTGTATCCAAAATGTAATTGCAATCACGGTTAATTAGCATGCTTAGTTTCTGGCATCATCATATTTGAATGACTGCATCAAGATGAAATTAAGGCTTGAAATGACATACCCTATGAGCTAAATGACATTTATTTAATGACTGACTGCAGAAAGACTGCAGGGAACATGAGTTTGTAGTCATGGTGATAGTCAGGCACTGAAATGTCTTTTCTCCTTTTGCTGTCTTTTCTCCACTCACAAGAGATTACACCCATCTCTTTTCTCTACCTCTTTCTATTTGCATCAATCATCTGTAATTAAGTCAAAAGAGGCTAATTGTTCTTTATAAACTACAAGGCTATCATTGGAAACCTTCCATATACACACCTAGAGCACTTCTATTTATAGTGCTAATTGCAGTTGTCAATCTTATGGCATTTATGTACATCAGCATGGGGTTTACATGAGTTTTAATTAACTAAAGGGATAGTTCACCCAAAGATAAAAATTCAACCAAACAGTTGCTGGTCCCCATTGACTTCCATAGAATTAAAAAAAAAATAAAATAAATAAATAAAAAATACTATGGAAATCCATCTGGACCAAAAACTGTTTTGTTACGAACATTCTTCAAAATGTCTAATTTGTGTTCAAACAGAGGAAAGTAAGTCATACAGGTTTGTAACAGCATGAAGGTAAGTAAATTATACCAAAATTTTCATTTTTGGTGAACTATCCCTTGTAGAGAATGAAGACACTTCAGTAATACAGTGCTATTAATGTGTTCAAAAATGAGAATGGGAAAGGAAAACTTACCTCTGGAAACTTTTTTGCAAGACGCGAAATATGTACCAATAAGTACATATCACTGCAGTTTCCAACAGAAATGAACACTAGAGGGGGTCAAACATTGAGCACTTGTAATCGTTTTCGTACACAGTTATGATTACAGCTCCATACGTTTCACATTCCAAACATAACAAGCTTGCTCAGTAGCTCAGCCAGCACGGAACTGGACTTTGGATGTAGAATCCTTGAGTACGAATCCCAACAAAAACATGACTCACAATGAAAGAGCTTAAAGATGAGAGATCAAAAAACAAGCTAAAATGGCATGCTTCTGATTGCATTTTTACGTCACATTCGCTTTTGTTCATACTATCGGGTAGGTTTAGGTGTAGTGCAGATGGTACGTTATTTTAAAACGTCAACGTCATGAAGCATTAGACATATAACGCCACTCAACGGACATTTCAAGTCAGAGCTGTGGTGATGAGTACAAAACCAACGTCACATAAAATGTACCATTTGTATGTTCATCTGTTCCGGGGAAAAAAAAAAAACACTCTTTTAGCGCCACCCAGTGGACATTTGACATCAAATATGTCACGAAATGTACATGGCGGTACGTATTTCGCATCTTGTGAAAAAGTTCCCAGAGATACGTTTTTGTCATGAGACCACATTGGGAAAAATGTTGTATGATATTGCTCAAACAAACCAGTGTGTATAATCCGTTCAAATATAATATGTATCATGAGCACCTGTGTCATAGCTAACATATGCACTTGAATTGATATATGATTATGATTTATTGTGTATATTATTTGTGTAATAAACGTTTAAATGTTTAGACAGGCTACGAAGGGCTGTAAATGCCCCGGAGAGATCATACAAAAGAGCAGCGATATCACAATCACGTCATCTGTCTTCATAGACAACTCCCACCGCTCATATGTGCATACACACACACACGCACGCGCGCACACACACACAGGGGCGGCGTTTCCGTATGGCAGAGTATGGCAGTTGCCATACCATAGCCCAGTCGGGTGTTCCGTGAAAAACTATCCAAATTTCATATATCTATTATAATTTGTTATTATTATTTTAAATCAGAGGGTTTTAAAAATATTTAACCAATGATAAGCATTAAAGAGCTTGTCAGTAAAACTTCGTAACGCCATTGGATCATCTCTCAGCGAAAGCCCGTAACTTCACCCCGCCTCCTTCAGATTGACGCGCTGCGCACAGTCTGGAGGAGACAGATCTCTGCTTTTTTGCAATGCAAGGGTAAATAAATTGATGTTTTAATAGTACAGCGTTTTCTTTACTCAAACACTATGTCTGTAAAAGCTAATGTTTTTGTGTGTTTGAAGAGCGGACAAGAAGTAGGTTGTCTGCCGTATAGCCAATATACTTTAGTACGTTTTAAATATCCTGTGCATAAGTGCTTCATTTGAGATTTTGGCCAAGTGTATTAAACAACAAGAAAAACTAAGTGCCCATTTAGCTACAATAAATGTTATATAACCTGTAAAAGTTGATGAAAGCACAATACCATGCACTTGCTGCCTCAGATGACAGTTACAGCCGTTCTAATGACAGACAAAACACTCCATCTCTGGAGTCAAAAACCTTGTTGTTTAATTATTGATTTTTTTTTTTTTTTTCCCTTTCTATCCCCCCACCACCCCCGCCCCCGCCCCTGCCATACCCTATGCTTTTGTGAAACGCCACCACTGCACACACACACACATGTATAAACAGTCTCGGGCTTTGCATCACAATTCAGATTAACAATGGACACAAATTAGGGAGAAACAGTGCCTACGTTCTTTTGAATGTATGTGTGTGTTTTTCTCTAATCAAATTTCAGTGCTGGACTAGGTTAATGGCCATTCCTTTAATTAGCCCCTCTGCCAGAGAATAAGTGCCCTGCCCCTTTAAGAGCACAAGAGAAGTGCATTTGTATTCACACAGAGTACAACATGATGTTCTTTGGGTGATCCCCACCATTAGCGGGTAGAAACCTGGGCACAGAAAAATTTGCCTAACAAGAAAGAATTTCTATGTTATAAGGGAGAAAGAGCAAAGCTTGACCTTAGCCAAAAATGTCAAACATCCACTAGTTTTCAATATGACTTGGAGTAGTTTGTCATCAGATTTAATCAGAACATATAGGACTGGAGATTTTGCTCTTTGAGGCTTATAAGGGGTTATTGGCTTCAAGACTGGAATAATAAATATTGAATAGATAGTGAGATAATATTCAAAACAGAGTTGTTACATTTGCATTTCAAATGTGAATATTGTTAATAATATAATATAATATAATATAATATAATATAATATAATCATTGTAATTCTTTGGAAATAGGGAAGTTCACGCCACAACTAAAATGATAATGAATGACACAAAAGAACGATATTGTTGGAACCACTTTCAGAATGATTTTTGTTGGTGTTTTTTCTTGGTGTAAACAGACTTTTTTCATAATCAGTCTATTTATGTATTCATTTGTTTGTTAATCCATCAAATCCAACCTACCTCTATAAAAAAACAACTCAATATTTTTTGGTTATTAAAGATGGTGTTTATGCATTTTCTCTATTTGCATGACAGTTTTATGCATTATGGATCCCAAAGCTGAACGATTGCCCTAGGCCTTTTCACCTCATGTCATAGGTCACCATTCTGTGTGTGACACTGATGATGCACATCTGAAAGGTTGCAGGAGAGATTATCAATAGTTGACCTTCAGATTGCTGGCAATATGCAGGTTTGGTCTTTCGCTAATCATGTTCAGTCTCATCAGTCATCCCCCAGGTCTGTGGAGTTAAGAGAGGTTTACATAGGCAGTCACAGTCAAAATCTGCTTGGTGTGACAGTATCAGCCCTGTGATCAGTGTATCAGCATATGGGCCTGCACTTTATCAAGTGTCTGGAATAAACTTCCAAAAATCCCAGCAGCCAAACAGGAAACAGAGTTCAGTGTAACTCCAACAAGAGCAAGTTAAGCTGTTGATCTATTGACTTCCCCTCCCTACTGTACCAACCCCGTAGCCTGTCTTTGATAAGCCTGCCAGCTCAGCTTAAAATGCTGTGAAATGAGGTTTTGAAGCGAACCGATGAAGGACGGTGTATCGACATTATGTTGTAGCCCAGCTACAACACAAAGCCTGTAACATCTCTAGTTCTGTCTGTACAATGCTTTAATAAGCCATGCAAGCCTTAAACAAATGCAATCCAATTCAGCCTTAGATCAAACAAAAACTCTGGGAGAAAATTTACAGGATTTGTTGCTGGGCCAAATTTGGAGTGGTTTCGATTTCTATGACCATATTATGGTGCAAAATTACAGATCTAATTTTATTTAGCTGATAGAAAGTATTTTAATTATTATTTGGTCCCACTTTATATTGTGTCCCTAATACCTGTGTACTTACATAGTAACTAGATGTGTATGTAGTATGTAACCACAGTGTAAGTACACATTGGTACATAATATCTACAGCTGTAATATTTCTGTAACTACACACATGTAACAACCCTTAGAATTTTATGTGTAAGTACAAATGTGTAACAGCACATTGGTAACAACACTTTTTTCACTTCACTAAGTACTCATGTAACAGGAATGATATAACTACATTTTGTAACAACAGTATTTATAAGAGTAATTGGAACAGTTTGATCCAGGTGGTGGAGATGGGTAGGTTTAGGGATATGTAAAGTGGGAGGAGTTGGATCTCGAGTTGGTGGAGTTGGTGCACCACTGTAATACCAGAGTACTTATATGGTAAATCCTCAGGAACTCTCCACTTAATATAAAGTGTAACATTCTGGACACCAACCACAATTTATATGTAAAGCCTAACTTACTGGCCGCTGCTGTGTAACATCAAAGTAATTACATGGTAAATCCATAGGAATTGTCTACTTAATATAGTGTAACACTTTCTTTTCCAAAGTGTTGTTAGTCCTGTTACACATTTGTACTTTCATTACGAAAAAGTGTTGTTACCGATGTCCTGTTTCACATTTGTACTTACACATACCATTCAGTGGGTTGTTGAATATGTGTAGTTACTAGTTACACAAACATTAGAGATGTATAGATACTATGTACCAATGTGTACTTACATTTAATATAAAGTGGGACCTTATTATTATTATTATTAAGGCCATTATATTTATGCAAAGTTGATTTGTAGTCTAAATGTGTGCAATATAGCAGAAATATTCAAAAGGGAGAAGCAGGGAAGTGGTAAGCATAGAATGCAGAATCGTTTTGGAGGGAGGCTCTTATGATGTATCGTGTGCATGTAATCAATAATGTGAAAGAAATATTGCTTTCTGTGCTCCGAGTAAAGAGTTCTCCTTGCCCATTTTATTACACATTTCTCTCTCTTTCATACAGTAGGCACAACTCTCCATCTCAATTGGGAACAGGAGCTTATATTTAAAATATTTTTCACAAATGTGCACGTGGGTCATACATTTTTAAATCTCATAGCGCACAGCTTCCATACTGCTGTGTATCCTCCACCCTGAGAGAGAGAGAGAGAGAGCTGTGGCGCTTTTTTAGATATGCACACTTCTGCAGCTATTTCACAATAATCAGCTTGAGATTGACTAGGGCTGTGAAAATGAAGAGGGAGGGAGAGTTAAAGGAAAGACAATAAACAATTTGACATCTCTGCTGTATGAGCAACAGCTCTTCTTGTTTTCTTAGGCTTCCATTGCTGCTTGTGTTCTGATCGGAGTCAAAGCCTCGCTCCTCACAGCCTAAGGGAGGGGAGCAGAGGGGGATGGTGCTAGATCCTGGGGCTAGATGTTGATTTGAACAGAGAAAAGAAAGAATAATAGTCTTTGATGTTTAGGAATAAAAGCTCCTGCCTCTCAGCTTTGAAGGCTGAATGTCAGGAAACCGCAGACTAATTGGTAGTGTTATCTCAGAGGATACTGGGGTAGTGAAGAGACTGCTTACCCCCCGTTACATGAGCGCGGAGGGCTAAAGCACCCTACGTAAACTACCTATAGATGCGTCGGACTCAAACATAAGCAAAGCACTGATTGTACTTCCATCTTTATTATTTCTTATGGATCAACTTTGTTATTACGGATACAGAATTAATCTGTTTAGTTATCAGCAGATTTGCTTTCACTTATCGATAATGGTCGATACCGCATAATAGTGTATGTTTATATTTCTTACATTATATTGTTGTATTTATCAAGTTGATTGAATATGGAGGTAATATTCATGAACTCTTTATATTTAACATACTGGATAATAAAATCCTGGCCAATATCGAAAGGCTGAAAATTACTTTCATGTTATGGCTAATAATCAATAAATGGCTGATTTTAAAATTATATTTAATTGAAACAAAATAAAAATGAAACATTAAAAACTAAAATAACTGCAAGTGAATTCAAGCATCACAATATTATAAATGTTCAGAATAATGGATATTTATTCTACTTAAGACTGGTTTTGTGGTACACAGGGGTGTGAAAAATTGTTTGCCCCCTTCCTGATTTTTAATTTTTTTTGCATTTTTGTCACACTTTAATGTTTCAGATCATCAAACAAATTTAAATATTAATCAAAGATAACACAAGTAAACACAACATGCATTTTTTAAATTTAAGTTTTTTATTAGGAAGGGAAAACAAAATCCAAACCCACATGGCCCTGTGTGAAAAAGTGCTTGCCCCCTAAACCTAATAACTGGTTGGGCCACCCTTAGCAGCAACAACTGCAATCAAGCGTTTGCGATAACTTGCAATGAGTCTGTTACAGCACTGTGGAGGAAAAAGGAAAAAGCAAACACTTTTTTCACACAGGGCCATGTGGGTTTGGATTTTGTTTTCCCTTCATAAAAAAACACCTTCATTTAAAAACTGCATGTTGTGTTTACTTGTGTTATATTTGATTAATATTTAAATTTATTTGATCATCTGAAACATTAAAGTGTGGCAAACATGCAAAAAAAATAAATAAATAAATAAATAAAACCCAGGAAGGGGGCAAACAATTTTTCACACCACTGTGTGTGTGTGTATATATATATATATATATATATATATATATATATATATATATATATATATATATATTAGGGCTGCAACAACTAATCGATAAAATCGATTATAATCGATAATGAAAATCATCGACAACGATTCTCATTATCGATTAGTCGGGTCTGCCCACAGTGCACGACCAACTTCAGCCGGTCGCGTCAAATTACAGCACTGAATAACGCATTTCTATGGCCAAAATGCATCTAAAAATAGTGGAGGAAACAGAATGAGATGCTGCGGGAGAAGTACGTGATCCAAGCTGCACAAAACATGAGAATTCTTTATTTTAAGCTTTAAGCTAATGCATTAGCGTAATGGCTTGCCCTGTCAGGCGCTTTGACAGATGCGTGTGCGTCCTCAGCGCAAAAACTTTAAGTTTACGGTCATATCCTTATCTGTAAATGTCACAAATTCACGCGAGCATTTCCATTTTTGCATAAAGTTCCGTCCTGACAGTCTGTGTTAAGTTTAAATGACCAAATTACTGATTGAGCGGCGGGCGCGTGAACGCGCGTCAGAGAGGGAGACAATAGACAATATTCAGCGCAAAAACATTCATTGTGCTGAAATATCTGTTGTTGAACGTTCAATTAAGGTTTACAAGTCAACATGCAGTGCACGTATTTTATGAGAGTAGGAACTGTAAAGGGATAACTGCATATAGTTGTCTGAATATAAATATCAGACGCTTCATAGCCGCCTTTTACAGGATAAAGAAATTACAGTAAACGTGACTGTGATCAAAGAGTTGGTTAACACTGAGTTTGTGTTTTTATTCGTCTTTATTATCTTTATTATCTTAATTTTTGATGAAGAGATTTAAACTATAGGCCTATATACAGTGCTTAACAAATTTATTAAAACAAATGTATTTAAAGTTTATAACAAATAATGTAAGCTTTGTGCCACTGCTGCTCTAAACTAACAGTATTGGTGTTTACTAAAATCATTTTTTAGCTATCTGTATTGCTTAGTCCTCCAATATGCGTAAGCTCTTTAGTAACAGTGGGCTATTTCTAATGCTATAATATAAATATTTCTGTTATCTATGAAAGAATGAAAGATCTATGAAAGATTTTTTCAGATACCCAATTACAGTCAAAAAGTAGCTAAACAATGCCAGCAAGAATGCATGCTGTTATGAAAGGCAGGAGGCTATTTATTTTTTATGTGAATAAAAATGTAGTTGTTTCAGTTTGTTATTTGCCCAATAAATGACAATAACATTTTTAGATTTAAACAATTCTTTGACAGATTCCTAAAATATTTGTTTTCTTTTTATTATGACAGGTGGTCTAATAAATTAAGCACTGTATGTTTTTATAGCATTCAGTTGGCACGTTTATTTGAAGGACATTGGGCAGAATGTAGAAGTGTTTTTTTCAATAAATTAAACGAAGAAAATGTAGCATTTTTTAATCCGATTAATCGAAAAAATAATCGACCAACTAATCGATTATCAAAATAATCATTAGTTGCAGCCCTAATATATATAGCTAGCTCTATAGATCTATAAATCTATAGAGCTAGCTATATATAGAGCTAGCCCCCCCTCCCACATACACAAACATATATATATATATATATATATATATATATATATATATATATATATATATATATGTATATGTATGTATATATAAGGATTACATTTAAAGGGACATTTCACCCAAAAATTCATTTACTCTCCCTCATGTCGTTCCGAACCTGTATGACTTTTTTTTCTTCTGCGGAACACGAAATATATTTTGAAGAAAGCTATTAACCAAGCAGTTTAAGGTTAAAAAATAAAAGGACATTTTTGGTGAACTATTTTTAGTTGAAATTTTTAGGTGAACTATCACTTAAGATTAAAGGGATAGTTCAACCAAAAATTCAAATTCTGTCATTAATTACTCATCCTCATGTCATTCTAAACCCGCAAGTCCTTTGTTCATCTTTGGAACACAAATTAAGATATTTTTGATGAAATCCGAGAGCTTTCTGACCCTGCATACACAGCAACGCAACTACCAAGTTCAAAGCCCAGAAAGGTAATAAGGACATTGTTAAAATAGTCCATGTGACATCAGTGGTTCAACCATAATTTTATGAAGCTATGAGAATACTTTTTGTGCGCAAAGAAAACAAAACTAATTACTTTATTCAACGATTTCTTCTCTCCTGGGACAGTCTGCTGCCATTATCGGCAGTTCAGTAATTAATGACAGAATTTTCATTTTTGGGCGAACTATGCTTTTAACTTTAAGAGAAGAAAAGGTAATTTAAATGTAACAATGAGCATGAACAAATAAAAATTCAATATTAATCAATACCTAAATGTTTTGAAAATCTAATAATGGCCAATAACCAATATACTACAAATATATCATGCATCCAAAACACCTACATTCAGAGCTTTTCTAAGTGTGCTTAGTTACTCGGCAAGTAGTTCTACAAGATAATAGATTTTTCTTCAATATCCTAAACACAAGGGCAGATTTAACAGCAGACAAAGCTAGAGAGCTGCCTAGGGACCCCTGAAGACAATCAGGCCTGTACCAACCACCATAATAGAACTGTTCACTGTTTCCAACAAAATTAACAACAGAGAACAAGAACACTTCTGTGCGAGCTGTACAATGAAGAGAGAAAACCCAGGTAAATAAATTGATTTGAGAAGGACAGACCACACTCGTGTCCTTGCCTAGGGCCCCAGAATCACTAAATCCACTCCTGCCTAAACACACTGTCAAGTTGAGAAATGTACATCATTGGGAATTTTTTAGAGTTCAGCCGAGAGTGATATTTCATAGTGTTTGTGAAATGTGGCTGGTCAGAGTAACAGAACAGGACAAATATTTTGATTGCGTTTCCCCTCTGATATGGATATTTAACCTCCACACTGGTGCGGATTTTGGGATCAGTGTGAAAGCTGTAATGGTTTCACCCCTGCTGCTACCAAGCCAGAAACACATTGATGTTCCTACAAGCAAAATTTGACTTCTTCGATCACACTAGTAGAGCCGTATCTTGTATTTACTTTAACAGATTGTACCCTTCATGACGGCATAAATTATTAACAACACAGATCACATGCAAAATGCAACCCAGCAAATCTCTTTTACACAGCTAAATTATTGATTTAATCTTTTAAAAACTTCAGTCTAAAACTTTCCTCAACACCAACTAATCTCAATACTCCATCTGAAAAGGAATGAGACTAAATAAGGTTTACGTGTCCAGATTATTTACAGTTCTGCTGTATCAAAGGTTTTAAATTCATATGAACAAAAGAAGCAATATTGGTACCGAGAATCACAAGCATTCCCAGTAGAGAGAAAAACAGAAAGAAAGACAAAAAGAGACAGAGAAAAAAGAAAAGATAGAAGAGAGAGAGAAAAGAGACAGTGTTTGGATATGCTGTTGTTTCAGACCTCATTAATAATTCATCTATCGGAGTATTTCTATGAATGGCATTATTTAAATTATGTTAAGTCACATCAGCCCACCTTCTCAGCTGTGAAGAGTTCTTAACGTGATGATGAAAGAGGTGTAATTTCCCCAGTGTCAGACACAATGTTTGAAAGACCCCTGTGATATGAATCACCTTCAGCAGTAGTTATGACAAATTTTCTCTGTTGCAGGTTTTGCAGACATAGTTATCACTACAACTGAGGAACTGTTTCAATGGAGAATGGCATTTCAAAGAACATCACAGTTCAACTGCCAAGACATTTAAAGGTATAACATGGAGGTTAATATTTTTCATTATCAAAAAAAACAAAAAAAAACGGGGTGTGCTGGCTTGGTGTGAAATGTATGCTAAAACCACTGGTGTAATCATTTTGTTCTAAAATGAACAATAAATGATTTGCTCTTCAAAGAGCATGAGGCCTAATATTTATATTTCACTACATTTTATGGTATGACTGCTCCAGTATTAAAATTCTGTTATATACCACATTTAAATACTAAAAATAAAATACTAAAAACTAAAATCATTTGAATGTAGGCATTAAAATGTGCAGTATATGCAAGTACAGTATATTAACTTTGCAAGATGTTAGATGACAGTAAATGGTAATAAATAAAAATAGGTGAAAATATGCATGCACAATTAAATATCCAAAGTCAAGATATATTTCAATTTCAAGTGATACAAATTAAATAAAATAAAATGATAAAAAAGCAAACCTGATAATTGACATGGCACAGATAATGCATGTAATATATCATAATGTCACTTCAATCATCATTACTGATCCTAAAATTACACTCAAAACCAAACATTATTTTAAAATTGGTATTATATTTTTAAAAACATTACATCCTAGCCATACAGCCTGTGCAGAATCTGATTTCCACAAACTGTGACTGACAACATATATTTTTGCAGTAACCTCCTTCAGTCCCCTATCCAGGTCGTAAATGGGTCAATAGCAGTGATTCAGTAAATTATAGTAAAATGGCAGATGCTGAATTAAAACAGGGCAGAAAAGAGTGTACTGATGAGACAATCAAATGGCCCATAATTCAGTCCGATAGAAGCACTCTGTTGCCAGGTTACACCATTTGGAAATTTTGCACAGAAAAGACCTCACGTTATGAATTTTTTACAGATTCAGTATTAGACATTTAACAGGCTACAACATGTCTGTTTTTGACATTCATTTTATTTCTGAGTTCCTGTGTGTTTTAGTGAATGTTAAAATCCAGGAAGTAATAACATACAATCACCACATGTGGTCAAACACATGACATTACATGTTCGTGACTTGCTGAGCACTGGATTGATGTAACGGCTGGTTGCTGAAATGATGCAGCTAATCTAGAGTGAATAGTTCATTAAAAGAATAATGAAGGGCTGTGGCTGAAGACAAAAAAATACAGATTGATGACTGTGAGTGTGTGGCAGTTCTTCTGAGAGGCAATTAAATATCTGATTAAAGACATATATGAAGGTATAAATGCCGTATGTGTTTGTCTACAAAAACAGTAACCGTCAAAATAAGTAATGACCCATTCCCTACTGGTACACACATGATGCTTAAGAAATATAGACTCTCAGCTGAAACACTCGCTTATCTCCACGTCAAATGAACTTCCTCAGAGATCCTAAAATACTCTAGATCACCAATTTGTCTGACTGACAGTTCAGTTTAGAAATGGGTTTAAAGAGATTTCTCAGGTAAGACTTAATTTCCACCAAAGACAAAAGAAAAGCAAAATATAAAAATCTACAACTGTGAATTAGAAATAAAGCAAGCATCTTTGGCTTCCTAAAGACTGTTGAGAGCGGTATAGTCCCACTAGTCCCATTAGAGTTATACTGTGACATTCACCACATACCTATGAGGAAGAGAGCAATAGAACGAGAATGAGAAATAATAACACTACGACAAGAGAATGAACAAATAAATGAGTAACAGAGAGCAAATGCAGTAATGAAAGAGTGAGTGAGTCATAAAGGGATATAAAGCAGCACACCTGAAAAAGGCTGAATCATTTCCTTGTGCTACATGTAACATCATTTCATTTCACCGTGTATTTATACCCAACGTGCATTGAATGTAATTTAGCCTGATGTGATGACAAACAGACCAAATGTGAATTATATATTAATACAGTCTAATGCATATCTCTAATGGTCTGTTTTTAAAATTAAAAGCTCTTTGCCTGAATGTCATTGGTCACCGCAGGTACACAGCGAAAGCGGGGTCTGACTTAACAAATTGGCTTAAATTGAAGTCTTCTGCCCATCACATGTACAGTATGTCGTGTTCATGAAAAAGAGGTTATTAGCATTAATGGAGGAGACCAGTGAGGAGCACCATCTCTCTGCTCGTGGACAGATCCAATGGAGCAGTAATATTCTAATTGGATCCATCCCATTAAAAAAAGCTTGTTTTCCTTGATTACTTTGATGTTTGGCTTGGAGCAACGGGGGCAGTTCCATTTATTTACTCCCTTTCTCTCGTTCTCTCTCTCCTTGTCTTAATAAATTGGCTCAGCAACTGAACTACAGCAAACAGGCTCAGCCTCATTCACAAAACACTCTAGTGCCCCCTACAGGCGAACCTCAGAAGAACAAACATTAGCTATTCTGAGCACGTGGCGCTCACGGAGAACAGAGTAGATCAAAACAGGCCTCCAGATTTATGATTTCAATCTGTTGCCATGAAATTCCTTTTAACTGTCCTGTTCATCAGTGTGATCCAGGAATCATTCATGTCACCTTGAACACAACACAGAAGTTGCATGTGAGTTTTCAACAGCGATCTCAGATTTTTGTCTCAAATAATTGCATTATTATATAGTCAATGTAAAGATGTCTTCTCACACCAGCGCCATCCCCAGTGTCTGGTTTCATATCAGCCAAGCGTTTGGATACAAAAGTGCACTGAGGCTGCCACTATAATCCCGGATCTTAATTAAACTAGGATTATGGGTCAATTAGGGGACTAAAAGAAACAGAGATATAATACAAGATAAAACAATATTTCATGGTTAACACACTGAAGAAAGAACAAATCTAGGATACTGGGAAAGCAACACAGAGAGAAAACGGAGAAGGCAGAACAGGAGTAAAATGTAAATTCAAGCCCATTACCCACTGAAGCAAGAGTGAGGCAGTCAGCCTTGGCACAAAACTTCCTCACAAAACTCAAACCATAATGCACATATTCACACAATCCTCACATCACTGATTTGAGCATTTGAATCATCTTTTCTCCTAAATGACAATTTTCCTGTTGTGTTCTCACGCATCAGTGCAGAGGATGAATATGATCTGATGAAGGTTTTTGAGTGTTTTTACAGCATATGAGGGCCAAAGCTAACACACTGATGAAAATCACTGCACCTTCCAAAAACACACACCAAAGCTGCTGATATCAGTGTATTTCAGTCCAGATCTAAAAGAGATGAATACTGACACTCAGAGAGATTCATATCCTGAGGCCAAATGCGTGCTTGAATATAAACAACAACACACCACAACACACACACATTTGCTTAGCAATATAAAAGGGGACTTATCATAGACGGATGAAACTGATGCATTCTTGCTTATGGTAAAGATTTTAACAACAAAATATTTCTAAAAAAAAATAAATAATCACCATTTCCACAAAAATATTACGCACCACAACCGTTTTGACATTGAAAACAATAAGAAATGTGTCTTGAGCACCAAAGCAGCATATTAGAATGATTTCAGAAAGATCATGAGACACTGAAGACTGGAGTAATAACTCCTGAAAATTCAGCTTTGCCATTACAGGAATAAATTTCATTTTAAAATGTATTAAGAAAACAGTTATTTTTTAAATCATAATAATATTTCACAATATTACTGTTACTTTTATTAAACAAATTGCAGCCTTGGTATATGCAAAATGTTAATGATTTTACAAAAATAACTTATGTTTTCCATCATCCTCTGCATATTTGACCCCTTTACAACAATGACTGTATGATTTTGAGATCACCTTTGTAATTTATGTAATTTATTCCTGTGATGCACAACTATTACAAAGGATGAAAATATGTACTGATGCTCAAGGCAGCAACATGATGCAAGAGCTGGGGGTGTAAACTTTGAACAGGAGGATGATGTGCACATTTTTCTTTTTCTTTTTTTTTTTTTTAAAGATTATATTTTTTATTTAGCAC
The DNA here is from genome assembly GCA_039654775.1 of Spinibarbus caldwelli. Taxonomy (NCBI): domain Eukaryota; kingdom Metazoa; phylum Chordata; class Actinopteri; order Cypriniformes; family Cyprinidae; genus Spinibarbus; species Spinibarbus caldwelli. The sequence continues at coordinate 19,965,608 of CM077221.1, read as the reverse complement.
TGCCCCTCAGAATCTACATAAAATACTTGCATGTTTCCAAGAAGTTTCCAAATAGTTTACACCCTCCAGCTCTTAATGCATGGTGCTACCTCAGAATATTAAAGTATATACAAACACATCTTGGTCTTACTATATTAGTGATGACATCTCATGGATGCAATGGTTTTATACAGAGGCCACTATATTTGTTAAACTCCAACCTTAAAACTAATCCGCACACAAACCCAATTTGCATTTTGCAACATTTTGAACTTCAAATCATACAAGTCAGTGTTGAAAATGTTCAAACATGTTGCCCTCACAAGTAGCTACAGTCAAAATTGTTTACAAATACATGCAAACACAAGTATCTTGTGCAAAACAACATTAAAAAAAAAATCAGATAACGGAGAATCTACATCCATTAATGATCAAGCATCTACCAGTTTAATAGATCATTTAAAGTGATTATACCACACAGCAATTAAGACGGACTCTAACTAACTGGTCATACAATACGTGCATTTGATCATTTAATAAAATTACCCACAGACTTTAGACACTGAAGGTCAGCATAGTAATGTCTCCATTAATGAGTTATTTAATTTAGACTTTATCACACAATGACTGTTCAGCTTGAGTTTGCATTAATAAAGTCACTTTCAAATAGTATTGTTCCTGTGACTTTCATTTCGTAATTTAGGCTGTACTGAATAAATTAAAGCTCTGTCAGCGTTTTGATAAGCCTTACAAACTTTAGTTGCGTCCCTATCAAGCTGTACACTCCTTCCCTTCCGCATCCTCTCTCGCTCTCAAGATAGTGGTACATTCAAGTCACTCAGATTAGTGATTGTGATTAGAAGGTTTCTCTTAATTAACCTCCGTTTTTAATTCCTTATGCAACTCATTTTTTTAACTGAACTAAAACTGCAGCAAAGCCTCATGGGATACCTGTAGCTGAACAGCTGCCTTTGTTTAGTTTGTATGACTGTGTGTGAGGAAAAGAGTTTGTAAGTAGTGAAATCTGGACTGGATTTTTATCTGGATTGACAGTATGCTTGCACAACAGTTTGCAAAACTTGCAAAATTAAGTTTATTAACAGTCACTTTTGGTGACTTACTTAGTGTTCAGAAGTGTTTAAGGGATATTACATCCAAAAAATGAAAAATCTGTCATCGTTAAAATATATTTTGTGTTCCACAAACAAAAGAAAGTGATTTTTGATCAAACTAGTCCCTTAAAGTGACATTTAAGGTTGTTCAGATGAGTCAGATGAATCAGCAGGGACCTCCAGAGGAGACTGAACAGTCAATTTCATCTCGTGCTTCACTGATGAGAGCAAACCACAGCTGTGATCTGTGTAAAACATGATACATGACAACTTTTAGTGCCTTGTGCAAAGTACATTGTCTTTCACTGCAGAATTAAGCATGAACTAATAAGTGTGATCAACACTGAAAACTTATGTTTTGGATTACACTAACAGTTTATTAGTAGGAGTTACCAGTCACTATTATTTATACACCCACCCAGGAGTTTTCCGCAAACTGAAATGTTTTCTTCATCAGTCATTTGAGAGCGGAGGCCTGAAAGATCAGCAGAAGACAATCAGATCACTCTGTTTACAATATATCTGTCTTTTTTCTCTCTCTTTCTATGGACAGACTCTGCTAAATACAATTCTACAGTACAGAAGACAGACTTTCACACAACACATGCACAAACACATGATATAAATAATACATAAATCACACACTGATTAATGACTAATATATATACACACATTACATTCCTTTTTTACCCTTTACACAAATATATTGTGTTATTTAAAGGGCTCATATCTAACATGTTATTTTTTTCCCCTGAGGTTCATATATAATGCTGTCATTTTTCACCCTCTCTCTAACCTTTAGAAATAAACAGTCCATTTTCCACTGCTGAGCAAAGTTGAGCCTGTGAAAGTTCAGAATGACTTTTTGTTGCTCAGTTTCAGTAAATGTTCTTTTTGACTAGGGTAAGTTTTGAGTTCTAAAAAAATATTTTTTCATGCTATTTTGTCTCAAAATTAGATTCTTTAGATTTAGAATAAGATTCAATTTCACACAACAGGTGCTTGTCAGCATACATTCCACACCTACACAAGGACGCACATTCCCATGCTTTCTCTTCCAGCTTTGTTTTCACGTTAATGACATAAATCTTATGCATAACTCTCTTCTCTCTTGTACACTAATAATTAGTCATTTAGTAGATGTGTGTCTATCCAAAGTGACTGGACAATCCCCCTGGAGCAACCTGGGGTTAAGGGACTTGATCAAGGCACAATGGTGATAGTTCATGGCTTGCTCCTTACAGGGCTTCAACCAGCAAGCTTCCAGTTACTTACACTTAGCCACTACACATACCAAATCACATACTGTACATGCAAATACATGGACATAAAACATGATAAATACTTTAAAAAGTGTAAATTTAAAGGCTACTACACAAAAAAAAAAAACTTCCAGTAAAACCTTAACCCTCATATTCTATTATGTTTCTATATTTGGAGTCCCTGAGACCGCAGTGATGCATGTATAATTTCAAACTTGGCCTATATTCATTTAAAAATCTTATTTTACCATAAAGTAGACATGTTATTGTGTTATTTATATTCGATTAACATTTCCATTCAGAGGTAAAAAAAAATATGTATTATGATTAGCAAAATAATAATAAGAAAACACTATAAGAAGAGTCAGTAAAAGTAGGGACACAATGTAGTGTTAATTTGAAGCAATTTTTGAATTCCTGGATAGAAAAGGGTATTTTGAATTATGTGTTGCATTGTGTTGTGTTTTAGGGTTAAAGGACCACTTAATGCCTGTACACCTGATACATAATGTCCTTGAAGAAAATTACCTGTACCTTATCTACAGTTTTTTTTTTTTATTATTATTATTCTTACAGTGCAGAGGTGCATCTCTACATTGTGTATATTAGCAGAGAATGTTATCAAGTGAAAATGAATCTCTTTTAGACCCCAAATGTAAAGGCTGAAACATGTCAGCAAGATGAAATTTTGCTTTTAAATAGTTGAGATGAAGACACACCACGAAGTACCAACTGGAATGTTAAGTATGTTTCTGAGCTATTAAAATGGCCTCAGGGTCTCTCAGATCCCAAACACAAGGGTTACACACTTTCACACTATCATGTTCACACAGACCCACTGCTTCTTCTCTGCTTCATCTCTAGCTATAAATCAATTCGTACTATAATAACACATACAGCTGGCAGTCTAATTTGCTTTTGACTGATAACATAAAAGAAGCTGTTTCTCTCAGTTATGGTGTTGATGAGCACTTTTAAAACAGTGCTGTGCTCTTACGTTGTGAAACAACACTACAGCCCGTGTCATCTGCCAGTGTCATTTCACACATCGCTGAGTGTGAATCAGTTTCATTCCTGGGAACAATTACTCCACATTTCTCTCTCTTTCCCCTTTCCTCTCGCAGTGAGATCAGTCCTTTCTCTTGTTAGTGCCGTGTCGTTGCCCAGACCTACACAGACAAGTCAACAGAACATTCTTATGGCATGACAGGTCAGACTCAGCCTGCCAGGATTTGATTTCTTTTCCTTTCCATGTATTTGTCCTCTAATCTGAAAAGCTGCAGTGAAAATTTTCACTCTATTTCTTTCGTCTTTTTCTTCCCCAGGCTAAACAGCACCAATGACCCCTGTGAACTTCATGAAGAATTTCTTGGGTTTACATAGCGGGAGAAAGTAGGCTAGCTAAACAAGAGAACAGCTAAAGGGATGAGAGCTCTCCAAATGCTAACACTACTACACACATAAAGAATGATAGCCTAAGGGTACGAGAGAGGAAGAGAATGAGAGAGAGAAGGACTGACAGTTACAGCTTTGTCTGTAGTAAAGATGAGGAGTGTCAGGAGTTGCCATGCTTCAACAGCTAAAGAGGTTAATACGAGAAACAGAAAGAGATGCCAAAGACAACAAAGAGAAATAGAGAGCAAAAGATCAGTGCAGGCCTGTAAATTGTGGCAACATTCACGACTAAACGTTCTTCTTCAGAGAAAACTAAAGTGTTGTGCAAAAAACATAACAGAAGGAGAAAACACATCCGTGTAATGAATCGAACAGATCACAGTCTGAGCGTAGGCGTGTGTCTGTATTTATGCATTTTGAGCTCTGCAATGTTGCGGTACTTGTCTCTAAAACGGCCTAAATTTATTGTGCATTGTGTCGCGAGCGCCATATTTCTCTCTATTCTGCCGGACAGCTTTACAAATAGATGAAGTACAACAACATGACAGTTTTTGTTCCTGAATTACTTTGCTATAGCAGACCACGTGAGTTAAAAAACCAACAAACCATAACTTTTCCTGACGTCTTCCTGCCCCTGGTGACCATTGATGGATTCTTCCTGACAAAGCATTCATTATCGCACACAGCAGAATGTACCTTTCTCTTTCCCCATACCACTGCCCCCCCTGCTTTCCTCTCTCACATTTCACCCAGTTTGTCTAAACTGAGATGATTTCCAGTAGAAAATGCAATGGATCCTCTTCACCCTCTCAGCCAGCAGGATTTGAACTCAATCAAAAATTAGTACCTAATATTTCCACCTTATCATCATTTTCTCCCAAATTTTGCCACAAATTGGGATGTCCAAAGATGCTGTCCTCACCCCTGACCTGTTTATGGTTCACCAAGGCAGGGGTTTTCAGAGGTTTAGGGACCCAGAGGGAGCAGCAAAATTAAAAGGTAAAATGACTTTACAAAATATATTTTTAGGCCAGACAATGTTAGATTAGGATATCAATTAGCACAACAATTCTAACATACAGGTGCATCTCAATAAATTAGAATGTCATCGAAAAGTTCATTTATTTCAGTAATTCAACTCAAATTGTGAAACACGTGTATTAAATGAATTCAATGCACACAGACTGAAGTAAGTCTTTGGTTCTTTTAATTGTGATGATTTTGGCTCACATTTAACAAAAACCCACCAATTCACTATCTCAACAAATTAGAATACTTCATAAGACCAATAAAAAATTTTTTTAAAAAAATTGTGAATTGTTGGCCTTCTGGAAAGTAATATCATTTACTGTATATGTACTCAATACTTGGTAGGGGCTCCTTTTGCTTTAATTACTGCCTCAATTCGGCGTGGCATGGAGGTGATCAGTTTGTGGCACTGCTGAGGTGGTATGGAAGCCCAGGTTTCTTTGACAGTGGCCTTCAGCTCATCTGCATTTTTTGGTCTCTTGTTTCTCATTTTCCTCTTGACAATACCCCATAGATTCTCTATGGGTTTCAGGTCTGGTGAGTTTGCTGGCCAGTCAAGCACACCAACACCATGGTCATTTAACCAACTTTTGGTGCTTTTAGCAGTGTGGGCAGGTGCCAAATCCTGCTGGAAAATGAAATCAGCATCTTTAAAAAGCTGGTCAGCAGAAGGAAGCATGAAATGCTCCAAAATTTCTTGGTAAACGGGTGCAGGGACTTTGGTTTTCAAAAAGCACAATGGACCAACACCAGCAGAGGGCTATCAGCTTCTCCACCCTTCCTCCAGACTCTAGGACCTTGGTTTCCAAATGAAATACAAAACTTGCTCTCATCTGAAAAGAGGACTTTGGACCACTGGGCAACAGTCCAGTTCTTCTTCTCCTTAGCCCAGGTAAGACGCCTCTGACGTTGTCTGTGGTTCAGGAGTGGCTTAACAAGAGGAATACGACAACTGTAGCCAAATTCCTTGACACGTCTGTGTGTGGTGGCTCTTGATGCCTTGACCCCAGCCTCAGTCCATTCCTTGTGAAGTTCACCCAAATTTTTGAATCGATTTTGCATGACAATCCTCATAAGGTTGCGGTTCTCTCGGTTGGTTGTGCATCTTTTTCTTCCACACTTTTTCCTTCCACTCAACTTTCTGTTAACATGCTTGGATACAGCACTCTGTGAACAGCCAGCTTCTTTGGCAATGAATGTTTGTGGCTTACCCTCCTTGTGAAGGGTGTCAATGATTGTCTTCTGGACAACTGTCAGATCAGCAGTCTTCCCCACGATTGTGTAGCCTAGTGAACCAAACTGAGAGACCATTTTGAAGGCTCAGGAAACCTTTGCAGGTGTTTTGAGTTGATTAGCTGATTGGCATGTCACCATATTCTAATTTGTTGAGAAAGTGAATTGGTGGGTTTTTGTTAAATGTGAGCCAAAATCATCACAATGAAAAGAACCAAAGACTTAAACTACTTCAGTCTGTGTGCACTGAATTTATTTAATACACGAGTTTCACAATATGAGTTGAATTACTGAAATAAATTAACTTTCCCACAACATTCTAATTTATTGAGATGCACCTGTATTCATTGAATTCGAACATGTTTTAAATTGCTTTCTAAATATTGGTTGATGTCATATGATTCATCACAATTTATTTTATCGTATTACAGCAATAGTTTGTAACAGTAAGACGTTAAAACCAAACTTATTTCAAAGTATTTTGTTGTATCTTTATAGGGAATTTTTTTTTTTTTTTTTTTTACACCAGTCACCTTTAGCTGCTCGATGAGGATTTTATGTTAAATAAATGAATGTTTCTCTTCGACTTTAAACATCTAACATACTCTACTCTAGTAGTGGAGAGGAAAAAAAAGGTACACTGCCAACTTAAAAGAAATATTTCCCTGATAATTTGCTTTGGCTTCAATACAACAACAAAATAAAATCCAACTATTTAATATAGGAAAAACATTGTCTTTATAATATAATGCTTAGTTTTAAATAAGACTTTATACATGAACATATAATATGAATATATGAATGTATAACTGCCTTTATATATTTTAGGAAGAGGGTCCTTCGCAAGGGGATCATAATATTTGGGGGTCCTTGACATTAAAATGGTTTTAAACCCCCTGCAGCAAGGGAATGTGATGAATATGGTAGTTCATACAGCCTTTGAAAAATAAGGATGCATATTACTGATAATAATTCTTCAGTGTGAAGAGGCGATCTGCTGTATCTGAGGCAATTCCTCATGCTCAACGTTTTCAAGTAAACAAACTGCATTATGAGAAAAGCTTTAAGCTCAAATTCATACATCAGAATTTACTATCAGAACATCCCATGAAATTCCTCAGCCTCTGAAGCTTATTTCAGCAGACACTGTTACAGAAAAAGAGTTGATTGTAGTTTCTCTGGCATACCTTTTCAGTGCAGACAGTCATTCTTCATGGCCAGATTGCTTCCATCTATCCCAACCAATTCAGCTCTAGCTGACAGCTAGTATTAGCATTCTACACTAGCTACCACAGCATGTAACCATGCTTCAATCACAAAGCTCTCTGACAGCTCTAATAATGGACACAGGCTGATTTTTCCCTCCAGATAGCCGATGAGTAAACATGTTAACCTATGGCTACATAAAGAACTTAAAAAGGAACATGACAGGCGAATTAGGAATTAGGCTGAAGATGTTCTTAAAAGACAGAGAAACACCAAAATACACCAAATAGTAGTGAATAATAGATGAATGTTAGGGGAATACATGTCAAAGAAGTTTGCACACTGACAACTGATAATCAAAAAGCTCTCCACTGTTTACTATAATATTTTGTTTACTACATGGTTTTGACAGCATGATTTGTGTTCCCTACAGTTCACAATTTTCTTGCCATATATAGAAGGTAAAATGTTCCGATACCACAATAACTTCAGCAAGATATCTGTGTGATAAGCTCATTTTAGTCTGGATGATGGATGTTATTTGCTCATCTGCAAAACTTCTTTCTCATGTTAGCAACTGTACATTGGCATTCAAGACATTTTACAAGGCATGCAAATCTGCTATTTTTAAATGTTTTAGTTGTCATAATAAGGAATAAATTACATTTTAAAATAAAATACTTCCAGAATAAACGTTTCCTGATAATTTACTAACCCCCATGTCATCCAAGATGTTCATGTTTTTCTTTTTTCAGTCAAAAAGAAATTAAGGTTTTTAAGGAAAACATTCCAGGATTTTTCTCCATATAGTGGACTTCAATGGCGGCCAACGGGTCCAAATTGCAGTTTCAATGCAGCTTCTAAGGGCTCTACACGATCTCAGCCGAGGAATAAGGGTCTTATCTAGTGAAACGATCAGTCATTTTTAAAAAAATAAATAAATAAATATATAAATAAATAAAAAATAAAATTTCTATACTTGCACTAGCTCAACTTCACACATTACGTAGTCACGTTGGAAAGGTCACGCGTGACGGCAGAAGTGCCGACCCAGTGTTTACAAAGTGAATGTGCAAAGAAAGTCAAACGTCATTTACAAAAAAAGGTAAAACAATGTTGTTCAACCTTTTTGAACCGAAGTACACAGATGAAGAACTAACCACGCATGACTTTTCCAACATGACTCCGTAATGTGTGAAGATGTGCATGCAAATCACAGAACTAATGCAAGACGAGCATTTGTGGTTAAAAAGTATATAATTTTTTTTTTGTTTTTTTTTTTTTTAGAAAATGACCAATTGTTTCGCTAGATAAGACCCTTATTCCTCATGTAGAGCCCTTTGAAGCTGCATTGAAACTGCAATTTGGACCTTCAACCCATTGATCCCCATTAAAGTCCACTATATGGAGAAAAATCCTGGAGTGTTTTCCTCAAAAACCTTTTTTTTTTTTTTTCCCAACTGAAGAAAGACATGAACATCTTGGGGGTGAGTAAATTATCAGGAAGTTTATTCTGGAAGTATTATTCTGGAAGTATTCTGGAAGTGAACTAATCCTTTAAATAGAAAACAGTTATTGTAAATTGTAATAATATTTCAATATTACTGTTTTTACTGTAGTTTTGATTAAATAAATGCAGCCTCGGTGAGCATAAGAGACTTTTCTCAAAACATAAAATCTTGAACGGTAATGTACACAAATGAAACAAAACAGAACACAATGTTCCAGATAATGGTCTCTTTCGCAAACGTCTCATTTCACATTGCTATCTGGCTGTTGTCATATGTCCTAGCTCATCTTTAGCAACGCCAAACTTTGTATCACAGCAAACCTGTTCTCAAAACTACTACACAAGAGACCACAATACTGAAGAATGATACTATACAAATCCACTATGACTCTGATAGAAACAGAGAAAAAAAAATGCACATGCTAAGTGAACAATCATCGAATCACATATTTAAAAATAAATACAGATATAAAAAACAAATAAATAAACAAACATATATAACTCACAAACAAGGAGCAGGCAGAAGTCAAACGCTGAGATAATAATGATCCGAATTACAGAATTAAACATAACAAAAAGCCATCAAGGGTCATTACAAGTCCATCAAATTGCTCTGCATATCTGGATGGGAATAATTTCAGTCGTAACAAAGTGAGTCGTAATATAATAATTCACTGTGTAATTATTTTGAGCCAGTGAGCAGAGCAGAAGAGATGCTCTCAGTTAGCCGGGGTCCAGTGAGACTGCAATCAGTACAACATTACACAAATATAAACACATTATCTCTCATTACAGACCTCAGACATTCTGACTTCATCACAAGCACACACACACACACGCACGCACTGGATTTAGTCGAGCTTGTTGCCATGGAGTCATCAGGGATGGAGACTAAACGACGGAGAGACTGTAACAGACATAACAGGTGTGTTGTTTGCTCATGTCGCACCGCTGTATGTATTCTGTTATATCTGTTTGCATTATGCTCATGTGCCGTTGTCCTTGTTTCTCCTGAGCAGCAACACATGGTTCATGTTCTGTGAGTTTATCTGAGAAGACGGGGGTAATGTTGTCTCTGAGCCCGGGGGGCCACAGTCTGACTTCTGTACACATACAGACCCACTCGATCTACGAGAGTCTTGATGACAAGTGTCCTTCTGGTCAAGGGCGCTAATCAGGTCACTGTGATCAAAACACTCTGGACAGGACCACCATATCAGAAGATCGCAAGCAGAGAGTGGATGTCTGCCCAATGTTTGTCCAACCCTCAAAACTACATCTGACATCAGGGCTCGCCGAAAGATCCCCCATGCCCCAGAGACACAACATCCAACTGATAACAAATGACAGCTCATGATGTAGTATGCTCATAAGACAATAACATTATTTGATTTTAATGTAATAAAAAATAAAATTTAAAACTAGTTTGAATCATTAGTCTTGAATTTTGACTATTTAATATTACACTACTAAGGAAACTAAGTAAAAACATCAGTATTTTTAAGTCTTTAGCATCTTACATTTTATGTCTTTCAGTGCTGCATTGAGGATTGAGGGGACTGAGATGGTCATAATATGAGTATATCTTTATTTTGATATTTAGACTTCTGGAATGTTTCCCTAGAGCTCTCCTACTAGAGCAAAGCAGCTACAATGTGTCTGACTGCACAGGCTAATCTATTAATTACTGACCCGTTAGGACTCACATGGGGCTGATTAGAAAGAGCTGTTGGTTTGTCTTTTCAGCTCACAGACAGTCTAAGCAAGCCACTGAGTTCTAGTATGAGACTATGAATCAAATCTGAGCATTGATCTGGCTCGTTTTCAAACAGAAGTTAGTATTTTCTGTGGCACAAGACTGCCTGTTTCCAAACAGGTTTCTCAAATACTTCTACCGTTCCTTCGCTACTACCCCAACTACTAGGGGTGTAAATCGGGCGCTTCATCACAATACGATATGATATCGATTCTCAGACCCAGCAATATTTGCTGATACCGCAAAAAAAATTACGATACAATTTCAATACGATTTCATTCAGGAGTATATTGAATTGATTTACGATATCTGATATAATGTAGACCTACCTATTTTACACAAGCAACATTTATCTGAAATTTGCATATCCTGTACCTCAACTGGGGCAATCACAACAAAAAATACACTTTTTTTAAAATAACAAAGAAAAATAAATCATTGAGAAAAATCAAGTCACATGAGATAAATAATCTTATGACAAGACAAGAAACAGTCAAGAAAGTCTTTCAGGCTGTGCAAAAATGTGCAATCTGTTATATATAGTGTAAATCCTCATTAGGAAATAACAAACAAGGTACTCCAGCTGTAGAAAAATACATAAATGTATAAAAATAAATATGCAAAAAGAAATGACAAAAATAAAGCTCTTGAAACTCATTTTGCTTTGAGACTTTTTTTTTTTTTTTTTTTTTGGCCACTATACATTGCAGTCTGGATCTCATGCAGGCATGCAGGGCTCAGTGCTATGAATCTTTTCCCAATTACAAGCAATAGCAGAAAATACATACAAAGGCACAAATTAAATAAACATTGCTTTTCAGGTTTATCTGGTAAGCCTAAAAAACGTTTTCAGGAAGCCTATAAAGAAATTTAAAGTAATCAAATGTAAAACAGTCTCCATAGTCTTCACTGTAGAAATTAAATATAGATGAATCCTTATTGAAGTTACAAACGTTATTCAGTCAAGAACAGTGAGAGATTTTTTTTTCTTTGACAGCATTAGGTTTATTATTAGTCTGCTTTCACTTTAAGAGGAATGCACGGATCCGATATACTGATACACACACGTTTTCTTTCTAAACTGTTCCCGGTAAGACCGACTGTGTTTACTAGGATATTCGCCAAGACGCACATTTTTATGTAATTTTGTGTGTATTTGTTCATTCAAGCGCAAAAAGAAGCAGAAGAGAACTCAACTCCGTATTCGTGCGCTGAAATGCGGCCGTCTGTGTGTGTACAGAAAAGTTCTCACACAGTGCTCAACAGTTCCGCCAACTGTTTTACGCTCACACTTCCCCTGCAGTCTTTATTATCGAGTCCTGACTCTTGACAGGTGAGTTTAAATGAGAATGCATGTGTTGGTGGTAATGCATATACGGACATTGTGTGAAAATGTGGACAGTGTCAAAATAAAGGTGCCTATTTATACTACAAGTATCGATTTTTCATGCGCTGCATCGATATATCAAATCGTTAGACAATTGATCGATGTATAGATCCATATTGATGGATCTTTACACCCCTACCAACTACCCCATGTCCAAATTTCCCTATGCAAACTGCAAAAAGCAGTTCACCAAATGAGTAGTATTTATGAAAGGTAGGTGAAATATGTTGCTGTTCAAAAGTTTGGATTCAGTTTCTTTTGTGAGAGTGTGCTTTCAGCAAAGATGCATTAATTTGATCAAAGGTGCCATTAAATTTGAGCATTTCATATATTTACAATGTTACAAATGATTTTTAATTTAAATATGTTACTGAAAGAATCCTGAAAAACGTTTCCACAAACATATAGCAACAGATTTGCTATCACAAGAATAAATTACATTTTAAGATATGTATAAAACATGTATTTTAAATTGTAATCAAATAAATGCAGACTTAGTGAACATAAAAAAAAAAAAAATCTTACTGACCTTAAACTTTTTAACAGTATTGTGTCTGCAAGACATACTGCATCCACTGAGAATCTGAAATTATCTTTTGAGGAACAGTCCCCAAAAAAAAAAAAAAAAGAAAAAAAAAAGATGTTCTGTAAAGTTCAAGGGGGTATTGGTATTGGAATGGTATGGAATAAAACAGAATAGTACAAAACGGAACAGAATGGAGAGCTGTGTCCCAAAAGCATCACAAATCCAATTGGTACTGATGTTTTTTACAATCTACTTATGGTAACTATGATTTTGAGAAATGCAGCCCTGAACAACCAAACAGAACAAAAACTGAACAGAACAGATACTGCAGACTGTCTGAGAAACAAAAGAGTTGTGTATGTAAGTGGGCGATTCCACCTGAATAGTTCTCCAGACAGAGTCTGTTTGGTGATTTTGTGGAAAAGGTCACAATGAGCCTGGTATTGAAATGCATTGGTTTTTATTTCACAGTCTATTGCCTCCCACTTCCATTACTACTAACTCACGCAGTCTCTCCATCTCATTTAAAGCACAGCAGAACTGACAGGATGCTCCAAATGACTTGTGCTCCGCTCCCGAGCAGAACGCACAGAACGCTCACAGCTCCAAACAAAACACAGATAACAAATGAAGCTGTGGAGATAGAGCTATCAATGAACACAATCAAAAGATAATAAACACTGCAAATGCAATTGTGCCACAGATGGGGAAAATATGTATTACTGTGAATAATGAGTGGTGAATAGATTTCTCAGTCTCTCTTTAATGTTTCGTCTGTGCTCATGGCCAGCAGGCAAACGACGCAATCACATTTCATCAAAACAAGCTCAAAGAAAATCTTTTTTTTCCTTGTTTTAAGGACACAACATGCTCGACGAATATTGTTGCTGTGATTTTAATTAATGAAAATTAAACATTAAAATTTTTGGCAAATAAATGGGATTCACTATTAAAATTAAAATATTTAGTGATTTATTTCTTGAAAAAATAAAGTTTTATTATTTTGCATCAGTAGTAGTAGTAGTAGTATTACGTACATTCTACTAAATAATATTATGGAATGCCAAACCTGCCATAATTAGAAATAAATAAATAATAAATGTACAAAGAAATGTAAAAAAGTGAATACAAATACATAAATATTTAAATAAATGTACAAAGAAAAGTAAAAAAACAAAAATAAATAATCATTTATAATTTTATTTCCTTATGTATTTTTTTCCACATTTATTTATTTCCACTTTTATTTATTTTCACATTTATGTATTTATTTATGTATATATTTCCACATTTATTTATTTCCACATTTATTTATTTTCACATTTATTTATTTATACATTTCTTTGTCTGTTGGGTAATAAGGAGGGCGTGTTTTGCCTCAGGAATAGCAATCGAGCCAGATTAGGAGAGGGGTACGCTTTGAGGCCACAATGTTTATTTCCACAAAAATAAACATTGAGGTCTAGGGTTTCATGAGATGGCAGCTACCAGAGCAGATTCTTCAAAGTGAAGATGCCAGATGTGTGATCACGGTAATTTACATTTTAAGATTTATTTTTGTTTTATTTATTTATTTATTGACAAAAGCAAGTTTTTCATTCAACACGGAAACTACATTCCCATGACATTTATTTGTAACCTATCCATGTTTTGTGCAAATATGTTCCTGACGCCCTTATAGGTTGGCTGTTTTGCTGTTGGAGGAGCATCATGAGGCATATATTAGGATGCTGAGCTGTACTGTAACCAGTGAGCCAGCTTCTCAGATGAACTGGGCAGTAGGAGACCAAAAGATCAGCATGGGAAAAAAAAAATAAATAAATAAATAAAAACTCATTTAGAGACACCAGGCTCCAAGATATGCATGGTAAGCCTCCACATGGGTCCTTTGGTTTTAAATTCAGTTTGATTTAATTTAAATCCATTAAAAGTCTTATTATCTTAAATGGAATTTGTTCAAGGTCTTAAATTTGGAGACAGAAAAAAACAGTTGCAAAATAGTCTAATATGATTATTAAGGGTTAAGGCCCGTTCAGACCGAGAGCCATAACTTTAAAGATAACTATGTTCATCTGTTTATTCTAAGCACACTCATCTGCTTTTTAGAACTCTATCTTTATCGTCCTTGGTGTGAACAGGCCTTCAGTTCACTCAAAATTTTAAAATTTGCCATTTATCTGCCCACATGTTGTTCCAAACCTGTATCAGTTTTTTTATTTTTATTTATTTATTTTTTTTACAAAAGATGATATGTTGAAGAATGTTGCTAACCCAACGCTGATGGCATTGAAACCACTGACTTCCATTGTACGGGGAAAAAATACTATGGAAGTTAATGGAAGTTAATAACAGCTAACAGAAAGATACATAACAGATACAACTTGCTTGCACTATATAGGATAAATCACTATACAGGATTTACCCCATTATACTTTATCGACACGAACTGATAGGTGAAACAACAAACAGCCACCCACAAATAGTCTATAAACAAAGCATCAGGCTGTCTTTGAGTTCACACGAACAACGGTTAAAGTTACTCGTCAGGCTGCAGAAGAATACCATAATTCCTCCGTTCAATTAGGCCCAAGACATCGAGAGTCACACAGACCTATAACAACCCAGCCACAACACATAATTGCGAATAACATGCCTTACCTTAACACAGAATCGACCACAGAGGCCTGAATGGATTTCAAGGACTCCGTGCGCAGATCAATGGCCTCCAACGTTTATACTTTTTCTACGAATCTTTTAAATTAACGTACTAAAGATGAGTGGAATTTGCACCGCAGCGCCCCACACCTTGATGCTCATGACAAGAATAGCAAGTATAGTTATCTTTATTGAAGCGAATTAGGTTTAAATCGCCGTCATGCATGAATGAATATTTTGGCAATTTTACACATGATGATCACATTACACAAAACTGAAATTGCACGTCAAAATAACACATTGTCAATATTTTTTGAGACCCCCCAAAATTTCACAAATCACGTTTTCAGGGGAGTCTTATTAAGGGGAGCCGAGCTCCCCCTAGCTCCCCCGTAGTTCGCACCCTGGATTTGGAACATTTATATATTGACTATATACTCTTTGAGTTTGTATGATATAATTTATAAAAAAAAAATTGAATGAGGCAATGCCATTTATATCAATATACAGTAGTTTGATATTAAAGGCACATCTTAAAAATAGAGGGCACAGAGTGAGCTGCTGTGTGGAAAGTGCATAATCCAATTTGTTCCAAACATGAAAAATGCTTTATATTAAGGGTTTCAAAATAATACGTATGTCTATAGGTGCTTAAAATTTCTATATTAAAATTAAATAGTCTTAAATTTGAATTCACCATGTTTTAGCTTGATTGTAAACTTACAAATATCCAAATACTTAGGACCCACCTTCTTTCAGTTATACACTACCACTAATCAAATGTTTTACAACATTGTGCAGTTTTAACATCCTGTTTGTTTTTATACTTTAGATGCCTAACAACAACAAATGAAAGCTGAGAAAAAGGAGGAGTCAGAGATCATCTTTGCTGTGACAGTGCAAAAATGGCTCCGTTGTGGTCCTGAACGGCTTGTGGGCATTGCCTTGAGGTGGAAAGCTCTGAGTTCATCAGACTATCCGTTTAATGAAGAGTAAAGACATCTTTTTTTGAATCAGAAAAGTAGCTTCAATCTGTGAAAAGCTTCAAGTCCTAAACAGCAAACTGGTAATATTTCAATCTGTAGTACTTTAGTGTTTCTGCCTTTGATGGTGAGTTTTCATTTGCGTTTACTTCCATTTTGCAGATGCAGTTTGCACTTGTTAGCCTTGCTCTGACAGATCTTAATGTCATTGCCAGTGCCTGTCTCAAGATGCACACAGTAATGTTTTATTTATTGCATTTTTATAAAAGCTGTTTCAGTATCCTAATTTAAGGCTTAGTTCTGGCTTAAGCTAAACCCTCTGTGAATCCGTACCTATATGTTTTGAAGCCGCCACCAAGTTTTTGTTTTTAAAGAATCACTTGTTTTACTTGAATGTAATGTTATTTTCCTGTTCAAATAGTGTGGGGGCAAAAATAAATATTTTTGCTTGTAAACTGACCGATGTTGTTTACTTTGAGTGACTTTTTGATTCAAAACCATATTAATTGCAGTCTGTTCTCTGATAGAAAGGAGTAAGAAGCAGGATTGATTTGATAATGTTTCAATGTTGATTCAATGTTAAATAAGTGATTTAATTTAAGTTGAAGAAACATTGATTTTATGACCATCTTGATCGATTTTTCATCATTGAATCAACGTTATTTGAGGGTGCAAACCTGACGAAAAATCGATGTTCGGCGAGCGAATAAGTATGTTTGAATCACAAGTATTCATAAAAGAGTAGGCGAGGGCACTAATTCTCATGACATTTGGACGTACGTATACTTAAGTTGCGTCCTAATATGCCTACTTACCTACTACATAGTAGGGAAAAAGAGTACGTGAAGAAAGAAGTACGTTTGAAACCTGAGTATTCATAAAAGAGTGGGCGAGAAATCCCTGGATGTTATACTGCTTCAGCCCAGATTCTCCCTGCGTTCCATTCGGAAGGGCTCATCCCTATGCCCTAATCCCTTCAAAGGGGTTTACCCTCCGGAGTGATAGCTTCGAAGGGTTGAAGAGTGTAGGGGACCAAACAACTGTTTCTTGAAGTACCCTTCAGCGTCATCATACGGAAGCGCCATCATCATGCAAAGAATCTGTGCAAAGGATCATGGGAGCCCGAAGTGTCCATCAGTTGTACCCTTCGAAATCCTTCATTTCGAAGGGCCCTTTGAAGTGGCTAGTTTTGAGCACTTCGGTTTGGAACGACCCTTCAATATGGCGGCCATGATTGTTCTCACTCCGAAGTGCCCTTCGGAGGGCGATATATCCCGTTTGGAACGCACCGTCCGAAGTGTTCATCCATGGACACTTTTCTATCCCAGAAGCCCACGCGAGTATACGTCATCATCGAACGTGATGGAGAACAGCAACGAGGCTGTTTACAAATGTGAGTAATACAAACCAAAAACAGGGTTCCTTGTGTTAAAATCGCATTTGCTGAGCTACTGTTGAGCAAACTGTTGAATTGCTTAATGTGTAAACGCTAAACAGTATAGTTTATTTGTGATTTTGCGGTAAAAACACGTTTTATTATGTAAAGCGAACAGGGGAGCTCCCTAGCACACGTACATCACCAGAGTGAATTTACATAAACCATATACATCTGAAAGACGATTATTAAATGTCTATTTAATATGTGGCAGGAAAATGTTCTAAAAGAATTACATACGAGCTAGGAGTGTAACGATTCACTCGTTTTCTCGATGCATCGATTACAAACCCTGACGATGCATATGCATCGATCTTGAAACATGGATTTTTGAATCGTGAATCGTCGATTTCGGACAGTAATCGATTTAAAACGTTAAGAATCGAATAAATCGCGATTTCTATAGCGATTCAATGCTTTCAAAAATATATACACACTAAATTACTACAAGCACGAATTAATGGAGACCTTGAACAGTGTTCGTGCCTCACATCTCTCCACTATACCGCTTGTCACAGGATTGCGCTCGCGCTCGATGTGTGATCTCTCCTTAGTACTCGTGGCCAGTACTGCTAAAGTGAAGTAGTTTAGTTTTCTGTAGTTTTTCAATGGCTCTCGGTCATAACGTCGACATTTACCTGAGCAGTCGAAGGCTGCGCATTTATTGCATGAACGGAGCAAAAATGTAAGTGTCTAAAGCATACGCACAGTTCCATTGAATGATTAATGTGTTTTCACAATGTCGGTGAACCGAATGTATGAAGAAAACTGTTAAAATAACCACAGCATTAACAACAACCTTGAAATAAGAGCTCAAGGTTTATCTGTTAATCAGATGCACAAGTAGCATTCGTTGCTATAGGAAACAGACATCATCATTCATCGATGGAGAGGAAAAGTTAAATACCATAGCATTTTATTTTATGAAAATAAGATAAATAAATTTTTGCACTGAAATATAAGTGATCTCGGCTTGTAGAACTTAAGACGTGACAGGAAATGCCTAATATGGACAAAGGCAGCTGCAGCTAAGCTGAATAAAATGAACTGGTGAAACATTAAGACAATAAATAAATAAAATTCATGAATGATGCAGTGCTAATTGACATATCATTTGTTACAGTACAGAAACGATAACGTTTTCTACCTTATTCTGTGCAGAAAATTGAAATAATTGTTTGTAGTATATAAAACAATCATGAAATTGCCATTAGGAAAAAATTATAGATTACAAATGATTTATTATTGTCCAGCAGTGTATTTGATTTATTTATAGCAAATTCAAAGTAAGAGATAAGAAAAGAATTTCTCGTAAAAAAAAAAATAAAAATAATACATACATAAAATTATTGTATTTGACATTTCTGTCACTTCTGAAATGATGGCTACACACCTGGTGTGACAAAATGTTAGCCTATACGTAATACTTTTAAAGCTCTTTTTTTTTTTCTTTTTTTTTTTTAAATCTTGGCGTACATACATTTCTACATATGCCATGTCACACCATAGCATCATTAAACTAGCATCTAACAATGGACAAAAGCGTTTTTCTCTCTCTCTCTCTCTCTCTCTCTCTCTCTCTCTCTCTCTCTCGCTAACCTATGGTTCTCTAACCATAAAGGCTGCTGTGTAATTTGCCCTCTGACTAAGCATTTAAAGAATTTAGGGGAAGCATTTACATAATCCTGTGAATGCACTCAAAGAATGCAGAGTCGAATCGTTAATCGAATCGAATCAAATTTAATTGTAAATTGAATCGTTTTGAATTTGCAAAAATCGTTCTTGAATCGAATCGAAAACCTATGAATCGTGAATCGAATCGATTCGCTGTCTACCCAAAGATTCACAGCCCTAATATGAGCACATCACATCATGAACAGACATCTGAGTGAGTGAAGTATGTGTGTTATGTAGAATTCACTGTTGTCAACACTGCTTTAGATGAAAGTAAATAAATACACATGGAGTAACTAAACATAGATAACTTATTTCATTTGTCCATTAGTATTGTTAATAAACTGAGGAACATTTGTGTTAGATAAAAAGCGAGTTAACACATCAGCAGCTACAGTACCTCAACATGTAAATGCAGTATTGAGCAGATAAATCACAGAGGTGACTGAATCTTGTCTGGATGTTACAGGAACAGATGAGACACACGAGTGTTTATCCAGTGCAGAGTGACTGATGAAGGAATGCTGCCATCAAAGGCTCTCAGTGAGTATACTACTGAAATGAATTAAACATCTTTTAAATCTTAAGTTGTAGTTTATTTTAATTATTGTCATTCATTCATATTGTTATTTAAACAGAGTTATTACAGCACTTTTCTGATTCTTGATTCCTGTGCCTTTGCTGCAGATCTTTTGTGGTGGTGCAGGACCTGCAAAGAAAGGTGACAGCAGCATTTGTGGGGGGGAAAGGAAAACCTGAAACAAAAATATGAAGTAAGTTCATTTTGTTACTTCTAATACAGAGATCAAATGACATTGCTCTGTTAAAGTTTTGTATTATATTTGTGCATCTTTGTATGATCTGAAATGTCTGCAGACTGGTGTGAGCAGTGAGGATGGAGAGTCCACAGCAGCATCCTGGAAATGGTCCAGTGCCATGAATGAGACGCTCCATCACTCCACCTGCCCTTACTGCCTCATCTGGGCCGGATGTTGCATCATCAGTGAGCCCAGAGTCAGCGAGAACATCTAGAAAAAGGCCAAAAGACATTGAGGATGTGATTTTGGTCAGGTTTGTTCGGCTGGTTTCTGTTCATACAACATCTGTCAATAGAGCCCAATTTTCAGAAGCTTCAAAGTTTCAAGTTTTACTCTGTTTAAATGTTTTACAGGTAGTGGTGCTCATGGA
The DNA here is from genome assembly GCA_039654775.1 of Spinibarbus caldwelli. NCBI lineage: Eukaryota > Metazoa > Chordata > Actinopteri > Cypriniformes > Cyprinidae > Spinibarbus > Spinibarbus caldwelli. The sequence continues at coordinate 19,945,278 of CM077221.1, read as the reverse complement.
GAGCAGGCACACGAATGTTTGGAGCAGACGCAGCAGCTAGATTGTCCCGCACATGTTCTCCTGCTCTTGTTCAAGATTGTGTGGTTCAGGGGCGTCATCATGGCCCTCCTCATCCTCTCTGTACACTCAGACAACAATAGCCTCGACGTCCCTTTCCCATCCATGATCAGATTCAGTCTGACAGCAGCAATGAGGAACGTGATGGACGGCAGAGACAGGTGAAGGTGGGCTCGGTGGTCAGCTGCTTCATCAGAATAAAGCTGCAGAGTTGGCACAGCTGTGTTGAGATGGCAGTATATGGGTTCACCCCCTGTATATACATGATTGTTAGAACAATAAGTTTGAACAAAGCTTTGTTTTATGTGTCGTTGTCTTGTATTTTTATTGTGATTATTTTATTATTATTTTTTACTCATTTATTCATGTTTCCTGTTGTTGTCAGTAAATAAAATATAATTGTTTAATTAACTAATGCATTAATTCATTGCTTGAATGAAAATTGAGATGTATTCACTTTGGCTGCATTTGTCTAGTGTGTATTCATGCATACCTATGGCATATGACAAAATTATTGGTCAGCATTTATCATTATTATTGTAGTGTTGGGGTGAGCTAATAATGCATTCTGGGGTAATCATCTTTTTTAAGTAGTAATACTTGCATTTTTCCAGAATAAAATCAACAGTCTTCTCTAAATGCGAGATCTTCGAGCAGCTGTGCTCTAATTTATACAGACATTGCAAGCACTGCAAAGGCTGAGGAAAACAGTACTAGGTAGTGTTGTCGATTTACTGATGCTGTGAGGTGTTAGTGCACCTGTCCCTTTTATCTTTTTTTCTTTTTTATTTATTGCACAGCTTAATTGCATACAAGATCATGGAAAGATGGTTGTATCTTTAACAATAAACAATCATAATGACAAAAAAAAAGAGGAAAACATAAATACAATGGGTTTGCGTGCATCATAATATGAGATTTACATACACAGAAAAAAAGCACAATGAAAAGGTTAAATATATTTGAATAATCATAATATATTTAATCAATGCATCAAAAATTGCATTTGTTGTTATCATTTATAAGTCTGAGGGATGAAAGGATACTTAAATTTAACAAGAAACATCAAAATATTTACAGATTTAAACCTGTCGCTCGTGTCTTTTAAGTTGTTGCGCTTGTTATAACGTCATAGGTCACATGACAACGTCAACATAGCGGATCACATTCATACTTAACGAGATTTGGCTGTAGAGTACGTACTCTTAGCCCTCGTTAAGTAAGTACTTATTGAAATTAAGTACCTAGTTATTGAGTATGCGGTTTCGAACGCAGCCCATGGCTTTAATAAGTTACACCGAACCTTTATTTTGACGGGTTGCCGTGAATACCTTTAAAGTTCTGTGTGTATATGATATGACGCTAGTTTTACTCAAATGAAATGGTGAAACGCCGATGAAGTGACTGTCAGATCAGTTCTGGAGATATTGTTGATGTATTTATGTCCTCACTGAGACGGCAGACGCTGAAGCGAGCGTCACGCGCACTGTGTATCTGCTCCATTCATACAGAGACGCGCAGAACATGCAGCATTCATATTTAAATCGACTTTTGCGGCTTAATATTTACAGATACTAGTCCATATTGCGATTTGATTTAAGTGTAATGACCTACTTTTGATTAATTCATCCAAACTTTGACAAATTCCGTCCGTGTTAAACTAAATTACGTTTTTATGACTGGATTCGCGATTCCGTCCGCGTTTTCTGCATCGCGGAAATCATAGGGCCCTACATATTCATAACTGTGTTTTCTTTCTCACTTCACCTTATCCAGAATAGCCTCAGGCTTCTCATTTTAGCTATGGCAACCGCTACACATTTAATGTTTTTTTTTTTTAACTGTCAAGGCCTCAGGGTCAACACTCCACAGAATGAGCAAGATATCTGAGTGGAGCTTGTTCTCTCTCTCTCTCTCTCTCTCTCTCTCTCACACACACACACACACACACACACACACACACTTCATCTGTGCTGCAGTGTTACATTGAACCGTGTGTGTGTGTGTGTGTGTGTGTGAAATGAGCAGATGTTCTCAGCTGTCAGTTCTCAGATGCAGAGGGAAATCAGATGAACTACATACTATAAAAATTAAAGTACTTGTCAGAGCAACATGTTCTCATTAACAATATTTTAGCTACACCAAAACCTGATCTGTTTAAACATACAGTTACAGTACCATCTCTAATAGAAACTATTCACATTCACCTATACACATAGGCTTATATAAATACATATTTACACCATTTTGTGTACAATTTCATTGTTTTTACATGCTTGATACTTAAATTTTTCTTAAATTTTGGTTTAAGATTTAAGTTTCTTTGAGACATAAGTCTTTTCAAACATTGGATCATAATTGGAAATCACATAGACGATATTTCTCTATCTTGCTTCTGTCTGTCTCGTGCTTCATTTTTTTTTTTTTTTTTTTTGCAGCTATAGCTAGAGCATGCTTTACATTTTTATCTCTCCATCGATTAGCTCTCCAATTTGCGCTATGGGAGAAAGCGAGGAGTGTTGTAACATGGGGTGGGTTGCAATGCCATCAGTTTAACCAATTAGAAATGAGATACGGGGTGCATTCACTATCATGCATGACCACCATTCTCTTGAGGTGACAGTAGAAGTTGTAGATGAAAAGCTAATGGGAGACTTATGTGTTAAAAAAGATCTAGAAATATCTCTGAGCAGATGGTGAGGGACATAACACATTTTGAGAATGGTGAAAGTGACTAACATTTCCTACATGTTTTTAATTAAAATATTTAAAACAAGGCGGATTGCATAACAATTAATTTGAGCAATCATTAATTAGGTTGTCACCATGAACGAATGTGCTAAAATTAAAACGATATTCACGTTTTGCTGTTAACTCACCCTGGTAGTGGGGTACAGTAGTACTGTTTGTGTTTAGAGAGTTTAGAGATGTTGATTTCCAAACTACATAAACTGAAAGCAGGTAAGTATGTGAAGATATCAAAATGACAGACACATTCAGCAGTGAAAATGAACAAGTTACAGATGTTGAAACTAAATAATTCCAACACTCCCCAGATCTCCTCACAGATATTAAATAAAAAGACTCCAAGGAAAAGTTTTAGAGACAGACACTGAGAACAATCTGTTTTATTACATTCTTTTGTATTTCACAGCCCCAATTAATTGCCAGAGTTTTATACAAGCAGTATGGAAAGTTCCTATACAGCAAATACATATTGATAGATAAATTGATAACTGCATTTTATTTTCAAGTGTGCCTGCAGGTTTTTACATTTCTACCTTTTATTTCTGTATATTACAAATTGAACCACAGTTATCACAAGTACAATGAAATGTTTGTGATAAAATTACATCTTATCCTGAAATCTTGTCCTGAGATTTAGGGTAAAACATATTTGTTTGTTTTAACATGACTTATCAGTGGTCAGTCTTTGTCAGATCTCTTAAACACTGAATGATTAAACAGACATTAGACAGAAATTCTCACAAAATGAAGAAGTGATAAACGAGACATTTATAATGTTACAAAAAATTTGATTCCAAATAAATGCTGTTTTTACTTTTATTTTCCTGTGCATCAAAGAAAAAAAAAAGTATTACAGTTACAATTACAAAAAAAAAAAAAAGTATTACAATTCCCACAAAATTGTTAATAAGATGAAATGTTTATTAAGCACCAAATCAGCATAGTAGAATGATTTCTAAACGATCATGTAACACTGAAGTAATGACTGCTGAAAATTCAGCTTTGCATCACAGGAATAAATTACATTTGAAATTATATTAAAACAGAAAACAGTTAGCCTATTTCAAATTCTAATAGTATTTCATAATATTACTATTTTTGGTCAAATAAATGTAACCTTGGTGAGCATAAAAGACTGCTTTCAAAATCATTAAAAAAGCATTTTTGTTGTGTATATCTTTCCTGCTTCTGTATTTCTTTGGCAAGGCTATATTATGACAACCATTACAGCCAAAGCATCACTAAGAGAGGGAGAGAGAGAGAGTTAATAACACACAGTCCAGTCATCATTTTCTAGTGAACTGGTCTTCTGGATTGACCATTTCTAACCCACTTCCACCTCTGTGGAGCTGCTAGAGAAGTAGAGGGTTTTAAAGGATGTAATCCTATTGTAAGGTTACAATGGTACAGTATGAGTAATTTTGGGCAGTGTTTCAGCTACAGCACTGAAAGGATCTTAAATGCCTCGTGCTAACTGATGCCATTTGTTTCGGAGTAATCTGATATTTAACAGGTGGGTGTGTTATTGCATGGCTATATGATACACTGGGGCTGTTCGACATAATGGAAATCTGACTCGAGTCCAAACTATAATGCCCTCAAATTCAATCACAGGTAGTTTGGCCTCTGCTCTCTTCTGAAACAGAGGACAGAGAGAGTTATTTATGATTAGACTCTAATGGTTCTCTCTCCCCGCAAAATGCCCCTATTCTCAAAGAGACGAGAGAGACAGTCACATGTCAAAAGCCTCTCCACAAGCAATTTAACCCCACAATATTCTGGCTTTTGCATCATTTAGCATAATTGCTTGTGACTAACTGGCCTGCAGGACAAGTACTTGATTTCTTTGAGACGAGAACATGAATGTTGTTCCTCTACATTAAAAATGTAAATATGAAAGAGCACTAATGACGCTGTGGAGTGCTCTCTCTGTCTCTCGCTCGCTCTGTCTCTGTCCTCTCCAGCAGAGCAGAGAGGTCTATATTACTTCTACATGCTGATGCTCACCCGCCCACTCACCAACACACACATTAATGACATTCCTCTCAGATGAGGCTCTGCCAATGCAAAATTAACTCAGCTTTCGTATTCAAGTGCATACACAATTATGCACATTGACAAGCAAGTACACGGTCTGGAAATGATATAGAAACATGGTATGGTGAAAGGGAAAGTTCACCCCAAAATGAACGTTCTGTCATCATTCATTCAGACTCATGACATCCTTTCTGTGGCTGAACACAAAAGATGATATTTTAAAAGATGTTTCAGCTATCGTTGTTTGTACAAAACCAATTGACTTTACAAAAAATGAGCTAAGGTTTTTTCAAAATATCTCCCACAGAAGAAAGTAAGTCATACAGATTTGGAACAACATGATGGTGAGTAAAATATGATGGATTTTTCATTTTCTGGTAAACTGCAGTATCCCTTCAAATGAAAATTTCTTAATGAGCTCAAACAGTAGAGCACAGCACTAGCAACGCCAAGGTTATGGGTTCAATTTCAAGGAAAAGCAAGAACTGAAGAACTCATAAAATGTAAATGTGTACCTTGAATGCAATGCAAGTCACTTTGGATAAAAACATATGCAAAATGCAAAACAATAGCTGCTTTTCTACCGTTGGGCCAAACCATTCTCGTTTCTTTACCGCTCCATTCCGTCCCAATCAGGCCCAGCCAGAACAGGTATAGTTTGGTTTTCCACTGTGGGGCTGATAACAGAGCTCGAAATACAAATGTGTCAGTCATTGCTTCGGTAACACAAGTGTTTACATACGGTATGAGATGTAAATAGCGACGTGTTATGGAGGATGGTCCGATATTTCAATATACTTCGCTCAAATAGCACACTTGACCAGTTTCAGATAGAAACTAGTAGCCAGAGAACAAACAAGTGACCAATCCTGAGTGGCGACATCACTACACGCATTCAACCAGCACGATGAGAATTCTGAGCCGAGAACGGTTTGTACTTATGCCGAACCAAGCTCAAGTACTATAACTGGTACTATTCTCGTTTTTGTTTGGCTGTTCGTCTAATGATGTCCTTCAGCATGGAGGGGATGGTGTATTTGGCGGTTAAAGAAATTAGCTCTGATGGCATGATAATGTAAATGAACAACACCAGTAGGGTTTATGGCTCAATAAAACAATCAAACAGAGATCCATCTGTTTTTGTGTTGATGAGGTGCAACAATGTATCCTTGACAACTGCATACTCACCCTATAATTACAAAATTAGTTGTTCTAGGAAAGGCATGCTGTTTCCATGACTCATGTAACTAAACTGAAAGATTGAGGGGTGAGAGAGAGTGATTTGATACTGTTATATGAGCTCTGAGAGGCTTACGCAAAGGAGACACAGTGACATGCTGTGGCCTTCAATGTACCAAAACTGGCACAACTACAACACACACACACACACCCAGATACCGCTAAACATACACAAACTTTCTCACACACACTCACAGAACTGGAGCTAATAACTCAGCCTCCATTGTAATTTTCTCTGGACCCCTCATTGTTTAAAAAAAATCGAATTATGTTTTATGAATCAATACCCTGGATGACTACAAATGCTAAATCATTTTCACTCACTTGGTCTTCACATTTTTTATACATTCCACATCTCAAGCTCTGCACAATAACAACACAGCACCACAATACCACACCAAACAAGTTAGAAGTGTCTCATTTGTCAGCAAACTCTGAAATTGCATTAAGGCTAACATCAGTGTTGGTAAATTTGCAGACAAGCTGCTGACACAGTATAATGGGTTGCTGTTTTTGTAACAGTGTACTGTATTTATACATGAAAGAGGAAAGCTAGTTTTTAAGGATTTGTAACGGTATTTAAATAAAACGGTTTAGCATTTACAAACCAGCATGACAACCTTGGTTTGGAAATAAAGGGTCACGAACACACCCATAACTAATATGTGTGAGAAAATCAAATGAATTAATTAATAAACTACAGTAAATTTAATGATAGCCGGAGGATGATAGTTTTAATATTATTCATGCACTGGTTAAATTTGAGATTTTGGGCTATTTTGCTTCTTTAACATGTCTTCTTTCAGACTAGTGGAAAGAAAACGTACAAAGTATACATTTAAGTACACTTTATCTATTTGCATCCATAGATTTAATTTACCATGCGTATCAAAACAATAGCCTACGTTTACAATATGTATCAAAATGAGCTGGAAATCTCCAGTCTTTTTACTGAGGAGTTTATGTATCATTTGCCTGATTTATCTAGCATTTTATTACTAAATATATTGAGAAAATAAATAAATAAATAAATAACAACTCTAATGTCAACAAAATGAAACAAATTTTGGACCTGGCTTTATCCAGTGCTCAGATTTCTGTAACGAATTTAATGAATGCCTCATTCCAGAAAACTTGTAATACAAAACAATTGCCTCAATGTACTGTAATCAGTCAGCTGAGGAAGTATAGTGGTATATTAGTTAATACATTTTTACCCTCGGGTACTCAGTTCAGAAACAAAACAATACTCAAAACCATTACAATACTTCAATTTCACCAGCATCTTCACAGCATATCTTTGCATGTATCAACTCTATTGATTAACTACTTATACTATAAAAGCTAATAAGCTATATTGGCTAAGAAATCATCAAATATGCTCTCATCACAACGAGAAAAAGTTTTAAACACAATAATAAATGCCTTTAGTTCTTCAAAATAATAAAAGTCATTAGTGATGTTACGTCCAACACCGAAGCTTCGAAGCTCGAATAAAACAAATAACACATTTCACATTGAAGCACTGTATCGGAGCTTGATTCATTTTAAGAAAAGCACGTGATCTATGACTTCTGAAGCTTCAGTCGCCTGAAAACCACGTGACTGCTTCAGTATGTGGTTCAAACGAAGCGAACCTTAGTGCTGTTTCCTTTACATTATATTACATTATAATGTGTTAGCATTATTCTTTTATTTTATCGTAGTTTATATATTGAGCTCAAAAATTAACGTTGGCCATGAAATAACAGTCTAAGGACTGAGGCAGAGTTAAAATAAACAGACCATAGATTTAATTTATGTATTTATGTTTTATTTATTTTACTTATTTTAGTGCCAGTAAACCGGCACAAATTAATGACTTTGACAATGACCATTATTTATATAAAATATAATAAAACAAAGAATCAGTTGTAGAACCAGATGTGAAACCACTGGCTGTAATGGAACATAACACTTTGGATGGTGTTATTTATTTTTATGACCACTAGATGGCCACAGCATAAACCGTTTTAAAAAACTTCGAGTAATGGACCTTTTTCCGATACAATCGTGTTGAAAGCTTCGCTGGTTCAGAACGCTTCACTTCGCCATCACTAAAAGTAATCATTCTGTGTAAACAGAACGATTCACACCATGGTACGTTTTAAAAATACTGAAACGCTTGCTCACATGTACAAATAGAAATATCATTCCTAGCACTAATAAGCGCCATCTACAGGTCTGTACGACAACATGTTTGAATGCTTTCATTAGTAAACAGACAAAATAACACATTATAATCAGTGATGCTGTCAGTGGATGCAACAAGTCGAGTGTTCAGGCCCGGTGTAGACATGGTGAGGGACTTAGTTACATTTTAAATGTATCTGAGTAGCATAGCATGGTCGACAAGACACTTATCAAATCCATTTGAAGCTCTGGCAGTGTGTTATCAAAGAAACTGAGAGATGATTTAGGATGAATAAATAAATAATAATTGTAAAATACAAAAATCTTAGTCCGAGCGAGCAAGTCTGTGTACATTTCCTACTTAGAGCCCCCTACAGTTATATGAGTGGAATTCACCACTGTCGTAATTACAGTGGATATCTGTACAGGTGCATTTGTTGCTGCTGTAAAGCAATCCGCACTTCTTGCGCAGTGTTGCCAATTTGGGGATTTTGTCGCCAAATTTAGCTATTTTCTCATTGTTGCTGCGACTTTTATTCTTTTTTTGCGACAAGGAGCAATTTTAGCTATATTTAAATAAAAATTGCGATTTTTTTGGAGATTTTTTATTTTTACTTGGCCACACCCTGCCATAGGCCCGTGACCTCTCACGTTTGCTCTCAATCATGCCAATGAGTCTGCGCAGTGAGCACACATCAGTACGCCTGCCATCCAGATATGATGACACACAGCACCATTTCATTATAAGCATCAAGATGGCGGAGAAAAAAAATATGAGCAGCACTTTAGTAATTGCTGGTTGCAAGAGCTGGCTTCAGCCTATTATGGGAAATACATCAAATGCTTTTTGCAAATACTGCAAAGTCATACTAAATGTTAAAAAGTCAGATCTCAAAAAACATTTTGCACGCACTTTGTAGAGTGTGTTGACTGAAATAAGTTTGTATGAATAAAGGTTTTGTTTTTGGAGAATCATAATATCTCTTATCTGTTGTATTTGAGCAGGATGGATGCACTTTAGTGACACATGAAACAAATGCCCAACATTATGTCTCTTTTGTGTCTACATCATTTCCATCATGTTTGATGTGCTTGCAGATCACAGGAAGAATTTACTGATTCAAATGTGTCGTGTAGAGTTACAAGTAAGCATTTCCTAATTTCTAGAGATTTTCTGAGGGAGGGGTTTGGCAACACTGTTCTCGCGGATTCACCAATCCGCTTTCCAGACAGCAGGTACAGCCAGACAGACAAGGGGGAATTTTTTTAAATCATTCATTCATGCATTCATTCATTCAATAAATACATAAATAAACAAACAAACCAACCAACCAACCAACCTGACTATTAATAGGGAGACCAGATATCACTTTGAGACTTTCATGGTATCTGACTAGCCTAATGCTAACTCTTACGAAGGGTTATTGTCCCTGCAATGCTTTTGGTCTTGTACTTAGTATTATTTTTGTTTGTTTGTTTGTTTGTTTTATTCCCCATGATGCATTAAAGCAGATGAGGGACTGAACTGACTGTATTTTAGAGAAGTTAGAAGAAAGAAATTGAATTAGAAAAAATCACGTCTTTGTGTGTATTTTATGTACAGTATATATATTTTTACATGTTTTATCAGAATTTTGAATTAGTTTTTGTTTTATATTATCCGTTTTCATTTAATTTTTATTTTATTTATTTATTTTTAAACATGTCTATGTAGTTTTTATTCATTTTATTTCAGTTCTAGTTATTTTAGTCCATCAAGTTAAACTAAATGAAAATGAGGAATGTTGGCAACTATAGCTGAAATAAAAAATAAAAAAAAGTTTTAAAATATTTTATCAGTTAGCATTTATTTTGTTTCAATGTTTTTATCATTTAACATTTTAATTATCTGTAATAACCCTATCACACAATGCATGATTTGTGAACTCATTAATTTCTACTGTGATTAATTTCTATTAATAACCCTGATCACTACATCAGTAATGCTGGAATTGATGTGGCCCCCCTGGAGCTGTGAGCCTCCAGAATCAGTGCCACCTTTTCACCCCATCACTGATGGCCCAGCACACACACATATACACACACCCTTTATGTGGGCTTCATCTCTTATCAAAATGTGGTATTTTACAGGATTCTCTTGTCCACATTTACAACAAGGGATAGATGATATTTTAAGGTCAGAGTGACATGGTGGCTGAATGAATGACATTTAGAATATGTTTTCCCATTTTTCTCAATTTTCACTGAAAAGACTTCTCTCTGCCTCAGCTCTGAAAAAAAGAATAAGAAAAAAAACTCATCTGGGAGATGAATGGCTACACCTGCCAGGCAGGCATTTTATATACACACACCAGCAGCTTTCACATAATTACACTGCAGCTGCCAGAGAGCTGCTTTCACTCTCATTCACCTTGAGACAGAGCAGATCACACAGCACACAATCCACATGTACAGTCAACACACACATGATGCACATACACGGAACCAGCTGCTTTGTCTCACTCACCTTGAAGCAAGACACAGATCAATCATACACAACTAGCTCTACCATAAACATACTGTATGTGCAGAATTATAATTAGTATTAATGGTAAGTTCAGTTTGACTTTACAGTCTTAATGAGCTAAGTAAATGTATGTGTGTATACTCAGTGGCCACTTTATCATCACACATTACAGCTTCAATTCTTAATGTCACAGATTCAACATGGTGCTGGAAATGAAGAAATTCTGCCATTCAACCGCTGTTTTCTGTTGGATTGAAATCCGGTGACTCTGGAGGCCATTTGAGTACACTGAACTCATTGTGTGACGAGCTTGAAATGACGTGTGCATTGTGATAGGGTGAGTTGTCCTGATACAAGTGGCCATTTGAGGATGAGTGTGTGTGAAATGGATGCACATGGGAAGCAGCAGTACTGGCATATAGGCTGTGGCATTTAAACACGCTTTCAAAGAAACTATATGAACCATAGCGATGAGGCATTTTTGTAGGCCAAAACCCAGAAATGATTCAGCATTTTAGCACTTCGTGGGCTAACATTTTAGCACTTAGCATTTTAAATGCCTGAAATAAGGTCTGTGGTAAAAACATACTTAAGATATTTAAGATATTACAAAATAAAATACATCAGGAGTATTTTTTAAAGCCATTACTCGACTTGAAAAGGGTGGTTGTTAACAAGTGACTTAATGGGATTACAAAGGTTGTCAGGGACATTAAACATTTACTCACAAGTCTGCTTCTGCTGTGTTTATAATCATCCTCTTACAAACTATTCTAACTCAAACTTTCAGGGAAAACATTTTTTAAATAAAGACTTGTTGGAAGCGTAATGTTGAAGTCATGTGACTGTGGTGCAGTGTCTTTATAGCCTATGTCTAGCTGTTTACTTCTGGTTATTGTATTTAGGCTTCAAAATGCAGAAAAATTGTGTTTGACTATGAATATCATCATAATGAACAAACCATGTAAGAATCATAAACTTCTGTTGGTCACAGAGCTTATTTTCTCTAATAATCCAAAAGGCAATGGATAAATCTTATTGGGTTTGTGTTGAGGGAACCAGGATGATGCAAACTTCTAGGTCAGCTTACAAAAATATATAATCAGCGTGCTATTGCCACAAGGCAGGAAGAATTCATTTATTCTTGTCTACATAGAAACTGTCATCTGCATATTACATCCAAAATCGAAAACTGTCAAACCAGGTGACATTTACTAATCTTTCACTGTCCAGTTTTGGTTATTTTTCTCATGCCTTTCTCATGGTGATGATTTTGGTTTTGGAAACTATTTTATTATGTATGACTTTTGTGTGTGAAAATCCCATCTGCAGTGTATAAGATACTCACATTACTTCCTCATTCATGTTTGGTTTGAACAACGTGAATCTCTTGTCCATCTGCATGCATCATCTGCGTGCCGTTATGCATGCTGCTACATTTAATACGGTTAGATATTTGCCTCAAAAAGCCGATGTACAAGTCTAATCAAGTGGCTACTGAGTGTATATGAAATATTTGAAATAAAGAAGAAGAACCCTGTCCGAGAGAATAGCATGTCTCTAACCTCCCAAAATATCCCAGCATCCTCATTCCTCCTCATACCCAAGACCATGTTGCCTTATTAAACTGATTAAGAAAAATGTGATATTTTAGGAAAATGGATTTCATTTTTCAGACGTGTAAACTGAATCATCTCAGATCCAGATGTTGGTCACTGCATACAGAATTACTCAGTGAAGTGATATTTCTCCAGCCAATTGTCTGTGACAACAATTAAATTAAATTGATGTCAATCAATGGCTGCACTAGACTACGCTCCCACAGAGGAGCGCGTATATTAACATAACATTTAGTTAACATCAGTGGATCATTTGCTTTAATGTAACCACAGAGATAATGGGCATTTGAAGCATTCATATTAATTAACTGATAAAGAGAAGATAAGACACCGGCTCGCTGCAGGTGTGTTTGCTCTCATCAATACTAAGAGGAAACGGCAGGAGAAATACTCTAAGTCCTTCTTTTCATGCATCATCTGAAATTAAAAAGCTATTAGGTGCTAGATTTTCTTTAAAAATGCTTTTCATTTATCTTCTCAAACATTTTATTCATTCACAGTATCCATTTGCGTAATAATAATATTTTGCAGCAATTTCCTGCTGTCTTCCTGATGAGACTGTGAAACTGGGCTTTATAGAATAGCTTTTCTGTGAGCTCAATCCACTCTGTGCTAATAATCCTAAAACATACATTTCACATTGAATGCTCTCAGCAAGGGGTGGAAGCTGCAGAAAACGCTCATTCCATTAAAGAGCACTTTTGCCCCCTAGTGGTGCCTAGCCGTATGTGCAAATGTGGCATCAGAACGGAATAGCTACTGTAGTAAAACCTGAAATCACTTACTGTAGCCTGCATTATGAGAAGCAGAACAGTCCCCACGAGGAAAACATCTTAAATACAGTTTTAATAAAAATCTAAAAAGAAAAAAAAAAAAAGATTCTGTTACAACAGATGGAAGTAAATCAACAAAAGGGCATCAATATGTAAGTGATGTGACAGGTCCAAGTTAGTCTAACACAATACTAAACACGTAGCAAGTTTTTATTAATTAATTAATGAATTTATTCATTTAGTTGTTTATTTATTTATTTAGTTAATACGTTTACTTTAAAATTTCTCATTGTACGTGGTCTCACAAACGTTCCGTTTTTATCAAACGTGTCAATGAACCATATTTAAATGTAAAATTTAAATAGAGAGAGAGAGAGAGAGAGGCATCTGGTGGTCTTGGAAGATATTACAGATTAATTCCAGCGCTCATGCTTTTTGACTTTCCGTACTTTACTGAATTATTATAATGGTAATAAATCAAAGCGTGTGTTTTGTGTAGAAACAAAATAAAAAAAATAAATACAAGTAAAAATAAAAATTAATAATAATAATAATAATAAAATGCATTTTTAATTTCTTAAGAATATTTATTTACATTCTTAAAGAATAGAACCGGCTAATAATATAAGAAAATATCTGCTTATATCACAATAACAATGAATTTTTAATCTTTGGCACTTTCCTCAACAGTCTAATCAAGGAACCACATATACATAGAGAAAGAAGCTATTGAAGAAGTTATGATAGGGATGACATGATGAGATGAGAACATATATGAAGACGGCTGGTGCAGATCTCATCGCCGATCATAGCTGGACTGGATAGAAACTGCAACTAACAGATAAAAATAGAAGATCAAATACATTATATCATCACAACCATTTCTGATGCACGTCTCTCACTGGAGCAGATAAATAATCTATTATGCAATATTATAATATGCTAAGCTGATATAGGAAATAGTTTCCTGACATGTCAAAACAAAAATATGTGCATCTTACCATAGAAGCTTGAGGAAGGTAACCAGCAAATTAGCATTATCAGCTGTCTTCTGTCTCCACTTCATTATTCGCTGTGTGTGAGATTTCATTGACATTGTCCTCTTCTTCTTTGTCCGATGAGTCGGCAGATTTGGGTCTGTCTTTAGGTTTTTTGGATGAATCTACGACCTCAGTACCTTTACTTGAGTTGCACCCCATAATACAATCCAGAGATTCCTATATGGAGTCTTCAAAAAAGTTAGCAAAGTATCTCAGTATAAGCAGATGTTGTCTAAAGGCAGTAATGTGCTCTTTAGAAGTGCATCAGTACAATCTCCTGCCTAAGTACGTTTCCTATGACATTGTTGTGGAAGTCAGGCCTCTGATTTCTATGACAACACATTGAACTTCCTGTTGGCATTGGTGCAGGTACTGCAAACATACTTCAGCATGGTCACAGTTAGCAAGGTTTATTATTCAGATTGTTGCAGACTTTGTGCATTTCACCTGCCAGGCAACGTGAGTTGACATTTAACCTGATGGCGTGTCAAGACATGGTTACTGATAAACAGAGCAGGGCCGCTCTGTCAGTCAGAGTCTGTCCGTGGTAACAAATGACAGGTTGAACAAGCAGAAAAACCTCTTTCATTAATCTCTGTCCACAGGGTCAAAGCATTATCTACATGGCACATGACAGCACTGGCCCACTGATTCATTTTACACTTCCTGTCAAAAGGTGTGACTCATTAATCACTTTTTTATGTTCAGATGCCCTATAGATAGAGTCTGGACAGACTTTTTAGATCTCATCAAGTCAGGGGTTTTCAAATGTTAAATGTCAAGGACCATGATGATACTCTTCTTAAAATATAAAGGCAGCTCTATATACTGTTCAAAAAAGTTATTAGTTTATTTTTTAACAAAAATATTAATCAGCACAACTGTTTACAACATTGATAATAATCAGAAATGTTCCTTGAGCTCCAAATTCATATCATATTAGCATAATTTCTGAAGGATCATGTGGCACTGAAGACTGGAGTAATGGCTGCTGAAAATTCAGCATTGCTATCACAGGAATAAATTATATTTTAAAATAAAATAAAAACAATTATTTTAAATGGTAATAAAAACTTTTGAATGGTAATGTACAGTGTTGTTCACAGTATACTATCTGAAAAAAGTGTGATGCTACATAAAATTAAATATTTGGCTTTGATGTTATTACTGTATTGAAGCTAAATCAAATATTAAAAATTAAAAATAAATATTATGATATCTGTTAATATCTTTAATAGATCTGATCATATCTGGAAAATAGCGTGTTTGTGTAAAAATTAAAAAAAATTTTCTCTCCCAGTAACATGCGACCGGTCTAAATATATATTTACATTGAGTTATCAGATATGATTGATTTGATATAAAACAGTGAAGTGGGAAAATGAAACAAAAAAACGAGTAATTATGGCAATGCGTCTAATGCCTCATTTGTCTGTAGTAATAAACAGCTTGATGATTTCCCTTATGGTTGATGTACAACACACTGAATAGTTGAGTTCATCAGCGTGTGAATACAGGTGTGCAACATCAGGCAGGGCTGTTTGTCTTCTGATGGGATTGCCAGAGCTGCAGCTGTACAGATCTCTCTCCAGATTACAAACATCCTGAGAGACAGAAACAACTGTGCTGATATCAGGACCACTTGTGTTGTTCACTAATTCATTTTCTTTGTACCATGCTCCGTAAACACAGAAGCAGCCAAATGTCACCGTGCTTAAATCTCACAACACACATCGCAGTCTTTTGTTGTTATATAGTTTATCCTTTTATGTATTTTCACAATTCTGCAAAATAAAGTGAACACCTGGGAAATAGGCAATATTTCTTTATTAAGGCGTTTTACCACCATTTGCCCTTATTCAAACCTTCTTAGATGAGACTCATAAAGACTCTATCAAAACATCTGCCAGTTGCTTTAGAGATGTTGGAGGAGGAATAGGCTTCTCACTCTTTTTCTGCAAAAAGGTCCATAGTGGTTTGATAATATTGCAATCAGGTGATTTGTCTGGCCAAACTTATACTACAATGATATACAACCTGGAGAATACAGACAATGAAAATGATATTTGCAATGCAATAGTTTTGTACTGTAACTAATAAAATTATAACAATGGTTAACATTATTTTGTCCAAGCCCTGTAATGATGTAATGATCGGTCACATTCCCTGCTGCATGTTGTTCCTGACAAGTGTGTTTTACTTTGATTCATTTGTGTGAATGTCAATACCATTGTTATGGTAGCTGATGTCTTTTAAAATTCCAACCGCAATCAAACAAGCTCAGTTCATCGCAGATTAATAAAAACATTTTTAGATTTTAGACAGTTTTAGATTTTAATAACTGGTGCTTCAGCTCAAAACAAATACATTTAACAAATTTCACATGAGACAAGATTTTTCTGTAGAGTCAGAATATGTTTAATAAAAATAATTAAACCTCAATTTCTTCTATAGAACTTCATAGAAAGTAATTCAATAAATTACAAACTTTTTAAGACATGTATCCTGCACTACAAGAAGCATTAATTGACTACACAGGCCACAACTTGCAAGTATTGCAACTGTCAAAAAACACATTTTAGCTAAAAAAAAAAAAAACAAAACAAAACAAAAAAAACAAAAACAAAAAAAAAAAAAAAGAGCAGGGGCTTTAATTTCAAAATATTGAAAATATGCAACAAAATAAGCTATGAAAACAAATGAGTCTGTCTTTCAATTCAATCATTCACATAATTGAAAACAAATGTTTATTTGCAGTAGTGTATTTCTATTTCATTTGCTGTTGTATGGTGGATGTCATTGTCTTTGTGCCACAATGGCAAGTCTTGCCCTGATTCTGGTCAGTAGTCCAGCGGTTCATGATGCAATATGAAATACAACCAAAATATTGAATTAATGTACATATGATGAAAAAAAAAAAAAAAGAGAAAGGAAAATCAACATAAATGTCCAATTCTCAAGTCAAACCTGTAATTCTTCTCAGAACATCACTCAGTTAAATTAGATGCTAACGCTGCGGATGTCGTAAAAAGAGGAACTAGATAGGTTTCATGTGCGGTTTTGGGAAGAAGAGGAAAGCAGCAATACCTGTACACAGTTTCAAAGTGCGTGGCTCAGCACGAACTAACTGGAAAGAGGAAGATCTGATGCCACAGACGGCATTCAGAACATCTAATGAGGCAAAGTTACACTGAGAGAGATAAAAGAGAGAGGGCATCTGTGTGAAACCATGATGAATGAAATCAAACATGCTTGGAAAGACCCATTAATATAACTGTGTTCACTAGTGAGACAGGCAAAGAGTTGCATTGTGCAGTGCATCTCGAAGAAATTTGCATCACAAATGGAAAACTTCAGTAGCCGAACCTGAATATGAACAAACGTGAGAGACTCACGTGAATCGAATGAGCCTAACAGTCTAGAACAAGCACATCAGCACATGTAACAGAAAACGAATCACATACACGTCCTGATTCAAAACGCCAATGAGGTTCATCGTGTTGGCCGAGGTGCTGGATTGCGACGAATCGTATGATGAGGGACAGACACTGAAGTATGGCATAAGGACACTTCTAGATCAGTCATTTACATCTAACAGCAGCGAGGCGACTATGTGGATCTGCAAAACGATAGACGTATTTTGTCAGACTGAAGGAACGTGTGATTTTTGACCTTTGTAACATTGAACAACCCTACTATCAATTCATGTGCACTGATAAAGTAATTGAAATACTACTGCAAATACTTTAATTCCTCTCAATACTCTCATGTGGGTGATTTACAATGCGACGAGCTAATAGGACAATACTGTAGCAGTCTGTGGAAAAGAGAGCATATGTGCGCTGCTGTTTATCATGAGGGGGTTTGCACATGAGGCCGACAGGACCTTGGACACATAGATTTTCATGCAAATTGAGGCAACAGTGTTCATATGTACAGAACATCACTCACACACACACAGTGCTGTCTGAACGCTAAAAGAAACATAAATATATGGATGAGAAGGAAGAGGTCTGAAACAGAACCGTTATGTTTGTTGCAAACATATGCACGCACATTGATTTCGGGCATTGTGAGGAATGTGTCCCTAAAACAATGTCTGGTTCACTGTAGATGTCACCGTACAGCATGTTAGCAAGATGGATTACAAAACTCAAATCTTTGGGTAAAATAGCTGTATGAAGAGGATTAGAAAGAAAGAAAGAAAGAAAGAAAGAAAGAAAGAAAGAAAGAAAGAAAGAAAGAAAGAAAAAGAAAAAAAAAGTAGTAAAGAAGAACAAACCTTGGGCAGGAGGCAGAGAGTCCAGGCCAGTAAACAGATGCACAAATCACAAGAGAAGTGAATGAACAAGAACCTGTGTGATAAATGAATGAATGAACAAACGAAAGAACGAACGCAGGGTCTCTACAGCTTCAGTGACATTCATAAGCTGCCTGTGTGTTATTGCTGTGGATCTGTAGGTATGCTCTGTGAAGTCTATGTGTTCAGGATCCTGCTCAAGTATTTACAAATGAAACCCAAACAGTCGATGTGTTCTTTCTCCCAAAACAAAATATATTAATTATACAGCTCTGCAATGAGCAACAGCGTCCTCATCTCTTTAATAAAATTAAATCCCGACATAGCTTTAACAATAATGCCTTTTAGTTTTTGCTTCTTGTCTGTTGCAATTGTACATCATGGTGTAATACAATTTCACAAAGTTTTTTTTTTTTTTTTTTTCTTCTCGAACATGCAAAATGTCTCTTCGAAACGACATTGTACCTAAACACTGAAATCTCATTTCAGTTTCTCTAGGATCTCCGTTTTCTGTTTTTTCCTCTTCATTACACAACACTTTAGTTATTATATTTACATGGAAACAAAAAAAAACATGATGTAGTAAATGCAGGATAATTCCTATATGTGTTTATATGTATACATTTCTAAGAGATGTATATAAATATATAATATTTATTTATACATGTATAAAGACTCAGTCTTCGTCGCTGGAATCGGAATCCTCGGATGACGAGGAGGAGCTGTCGGACGAGGAGGAGGAAGACTCCTCCGCCTTCGCCGAGCCCTCTGGACCACTGGTATCCTTCTTTTCGTCGGGCTCCTCCCCCTCATCGCTGTCTTTGTCCTCCGAGCGGCCGGGCAGCTGGGCCGTGGCTTCGGAGGCAGCAGGTTGCAGTGGTGGGGTTGGCTGAGTGTTTGCAGCTTGTGGCTGGTTGGCCACAGGCAGGTTAAGGCCTGGCGTAAGAAGCATCCCTGGGTAGAGCATACTAGAGAGGAGAAGGGGGTTGAGGGCCAATGGGTGGCCTGAAGCAGAAGCACTTGTTTGATTTGAGTTGGCGGCCGTCGAGGTGGTGGCTTTGGAGCTTTGACCCTCTGTCCTTTCCGCTTTGCCATCCGGACTCAAAGTCTCAGCCGACCCTTTGGGTGTGGCGGACTCTCCACCGCTCTTCTTTTTCCCGTCCTCGTCGCTCGTCAAAGCCACACCCGCCGCTTCCTGTTTTCCGAGGATCCCGCTCATCCCGAGGAGGTTTGGCAGCCCGGTCATTCCGGACAGCATCATCGGAAACATGGCGGCCATGTTGGTGGGGTCATGAGGCAGTCCCATGAGGCCGGTGGTGAGTTGGAGAGACTGAAGGCTCTGGAGGTTGTGCTGAAGAGCTTGAAGACTAGGAAGGTCCAGCCCGGCGAGGAGGCCGTTGGTTAGGAGTGGGTTGAGCCCCAGGGCAGCGTTGGCACTGGCACTGGCCACGGTGGCTGCTTTAGCCAAAGCGTTTTTGGGACGTCGTCCTCGCCGGCTCACCTCTTCAGGAACGATGGGGCCGGTCAGGATGCGGTCAAACATACTTTCAGGAAGGTAACCCTGGAAAAACAAACACATCTGTTATATACAGTAAGTAGGAAAAAACATCCATAAAGTTTTAGTTAATACATGGAGTTTTATGGTTTTCTTTTAGGTTTTTGTAAAATTATAAAACAATTCATGGTAACACTATTATTGCTAACTATACTAACTATTGCAAGCTATTATTACGGTTTTATTTTACAGTCCTGTTCCACATGTACATACTATGTACTTATATACTGTAGCAATTATAATAACTGAGTACTAACTAGGTACTTACCCTGAACCTACCCCTAAACCTAATCTTAACCCATGCAGTTACCATATACTACTGGTACTTTCTTGGGTAAGTACACTGTAAGTACATGTACTGTAAAATAAAGTGCAACCATTCATCTCAACCATTCGTCAAATTCATCTTGAACTTCGGTCATTTTGTGCTTTCTCTTTTTTGGCCAATGAATCACTCAAAATACGAGTGTATGTGGAGGCGGACAGAGAGGTTGTAACCATAACTGCACAAAAAAAGCTTACTGTTGATCGGCACTTCCTGCAGACTGGGGTGTCTAACACCACTTCTTTTTTACAAAATCCAAAAAACACACACTGGCAAGCTCACTTTTATGGGTGTGGGTAGAATGTCTCCTTCAACATGATTTTGTGTGGCAGAAGTAGCTACACACTGTGCAGTTGTCTTCTTTCTGATAGGTGGTAGCCAGCATTACCTGGTGCTGGATTATTTCAACCTGATCTCATCACAAAAACGTACCTGTGGGAACTTTTTCACAAGATGCGAAATAAGTACCGCCATTTACGTTTCGTGACATATTTGATGTGAAATGTCCACTGAGTGGCGCTAAAAAAGTGTTTTTTTTTTTTTCCCCAGAACAGATGAACTTACATATGGTACGTTTTATGTGACGTTGGTTTTGTACGTGTCACCGAAGTTCTGACTTGAAATGTCCGTTGAGTGGTGCTGTAAGTCTAATCCTCTGTGATGTTTTAAAATAATAAACCATCTGCACTACACCTAAAACTACCTGATAGTATGAACAAAGTGACGTAAAAATGCAATTGCAAGCATGCCGTTTTAGCTTGTTTTTCGATCTCTCATCTTCCAGCTCTTTCATTGTGATTCATGTTTTTCACGGGATTCGTATCCAAGGATTCTGCATCCTAAGTCCAGTTCTGTGCCGGCTGAGCTATTGAGCAAGCTTATTACATCTGGAAAGCGAAACATACGGAGCTGTAATCATAACTGTGTACGAAAACGATTAAAAGTGCTTGATGTTTTACCGCATCTCGTGTTCATTTTCTGTTGGAGACTGCAGTGATATGTAATTATTGGTACGTATTTCGCGTCTTGCGAAAAAGTTCCCACGGGTACATTTTCGTCATGAGATCAGGTAGCATTATTTACAATATTATCATATGTGTAGTACTAACACAATATTATTTAACTGTTTTTGTCATATCGGTATAGTGCAACACCTCTAATTTCTGTTAATGCGCTGTGTATTTGGAATGTAAAATGTTTCTGTTTACTCACAGACTGTTTAACAACGTCAGCCCACTCTGGTGGGACCCCATACTCTGGATTCTCTTGTAGGAACCGGCTTAAATCTTTCAGAGGAGGAGCAAATGCACCACCAATCTGGAACAAAAAAATATGAAACAAATATTACAAACAACACTCAGTAAAGCAAAAAAGATCTGTCCACAAAATCTATTACCATCACATACTCACCTTGCGAGCATTTCGCCTGTTGATGATCTGTACTCGCTCTTCTCCAGTCAGGCTGTTGATGTCAATTTTGTTGGGGTTTCTGCAGCGATGTCTCTTTTGTTTTGGTCTGCCCTCTTGAAACTGCAGCTTGTTTGCGCTCTACAAAAGTTATAATTAGCTTAAGATAAAACATACACAAGGACACAGCCATCTGATAGGATAACTGGTTTTTAACATGAAATGTTACAATTTTAACATGGCATTAGGATGTTTGCAAAATTGTGATTATTGTTAAAAATGACCACATATTTGGCCTGTTTTATTTATTAAACTATTTTTAAAAAACCAGAGGATATTCAAAAATCTAGTATTTACAGGAATAAAGGCTCCAACATCTGCCACAAAGCCCGGATGCTCCTTTAGCCACTGGTCAAGATCTTTCCGTTTTGGAGCGTCCTCTCCGGCTAGTCGCGTCCCATCTTTGAGGCTGATGACAGGAACGCGGCTTTCCGTATCAAGGGTGCTGGGCCCCTGAGGCGTGCTCTGCCCAGGGGAAGCAGATGTACCGGCAACACTGCTACTCCAGCTAGCAGGAGCCTGCAAATATGTTGAGCATTCACCTTATTGATACTGAAGCATGGCAACTTTCTAGATTTCTAAATATAAAATGAAAAGTAAAAAGTGTTTCGAACCTGCTCTGCCGTCAGAGGAGGCCTCTTTCTGTTCATGAACAGCAGATCCATCCCCTCCACATTCTTCCGGCGCCCTCTCCTCTTCTTCATTACAGGCTGTCCATCTATAACTCCATTCAGTCGCATTTGCTCTGGCAGTACTGCAGTAACACAAACATGCACTTTTAGTGTCATTCAGAACTTTACATTGTATACAATGTCGTGCGGTTAGTGGGTAAACAGGTATCTGGTTAAATATGGTTGAATGTTACCTTGTGGATAGCTGTTCTGTGTTTTGGTGTAGTCTGCAAGGCTGGTATCAGACGCGTTCTGTAACTCTTGTAGTCGGGCTAAGTACTGCTGCTGGGCAAGAGGTCCCTCCTCACCCTCCAGGGGGCGCTTCAGAGGCAAGCCTTGCTTCTGGAAGGTCAGTTTCAGGCTGCCCTCCTGCTGCAGGACACAGGCCAAGGGTCAGAGGTTAAAGACACATTGCTAATAGGGCAGGTCCCTATGAAGCCTATTATTCTGGTATAAGAACAGTGAAGAACTATGAGAACAGTTTTTACAGATAGAAAATGACATCGGGTTTTATACAGCAAGGTATTTTTAAGCAAACTGTCTCCAGTGGGTTGAGGTAACACAGAAACACAGTAAAGTCATACGGCTTAAAGGTGATGTGTGTAATTTTTTGGTGCAGAAATACTTTTTCCATTGTCAGTTTAGTATGCAAAAACATAAGTAAACCATTCATAGGTTGATTCTCACAAGTTGGTTTTATCAAAACATTGCTCTGTCTGTTTGAGCATCCTGACCAGTCTGATATTACCAACATTAGCTCAGCTATTGAGAAATATTTCATCCAGGACTACCTGTTCATCAACAATAGAAATGTAAGTTTCTAATGCTCACCCACACACAATTTTATTTGATCAAAAATATAATAAAACAGTACTATTGTAAAATATTAAAATATAGTATATAAATATTATATAGTATAATATTATTATTATTATTACACACATAACCTTTAAAGCAAAGGACAGAGGCTAAGACTGATTTTGTGCACTAGTTTAAATGTGCGAATGTTGCAACTTCAGTGTAGTAGATTTGATTCAATCCCAGCAAGTCACAGGAATATACCGTTGGTCTCCAGACAGATACAGAAAGCAAAAACTCTTGAGAATGTAAACTTAAAATGAAACTGAAGCTGCAAAATTTTCAAAGCAAAATCAAATGAAAGAAAGAAAGAAACAAACAAATACTGGAGGAAAAGGGGGAAGACCAAACAATAAAAACAAACAAAACATGCCAAGCGCTGCAATGACGCTGCAGATCGGCATTTGTGGGGGAGAACGTAAAATAACATACGTCATTGATTTTGACTGAGAACTCCTTTTCTCTGTCTGCAACATGCTTCTTCACCTTTGAACCCTGAGGGGAGGCTGAAGGGTCTTCTGTGAGTGTGGTTGTGTTGTCCAGGAGTTTGGTGGTGTAGAACGAAGTCACTGCATTGCCTTCGTATGCACGACGAACCCCTGGCCATTTCCCCTTCAACACTGCCTGACATATACTGTCCAACCGGTTTATCATGACACGGTCCTGCAATGCGTGGACAATATTAATGTAAGGACATGACAAGTGAGTACTGTACTTTAAGGCTGAACTTCATGATTGTGGTGGGGTAGAAAAAAAAACATGTTCAATAGCAGAATAATGTTTCTATACTTTACAACTTTTCATTAATTAAACTATACTGTTCTTACAGTGACAGAGCCACCACTGAGATACAATGACAGAGTGAGACCAGAGAAGAGATGTTGGCCTGGACTGCTCACCTTTGGCCAGTAGGAGGCAGCAAGCATATAACCTCCCTGGAAAGGGTGGGGAGGGTTAGAGATACCGTTGGTCACATGACTGTCCTGCATGTCATCTTGTGTAGTGTTGAGAGAGGCAACGCTGTCTTCGTCAAAGACTTTAACACCAGGCACTGCTGATGCTACCAGAATACAGACAGACCATCAATGTTATACTGATCAAACACACTTTAAACATTATCCATTTCACAACCTACAGCATTTGTCAAAATGTACTTAACGCTCAACTTGACCTTCCATTTCCAGTGTAATGAATGAACCAGAAGCAATATCAATCTCTTTCTTGACTCATTTGACTAGACTGACAGACAGGACATTTTTACATAAAACTGGATTCAAACAACTATTTATTTCTGAGATGACAATAGAATGCCTCTTGCTGAATTGTTATGTAACGAGGACTTTGTAGCATGTTTTACAGCTTCACATATTTTAAGAAATTGCAGGCAGTACACAGTATATTTGCTGCATGCTGCAGTATGCACTACACAAGCTGTTTCCCATTTTAACCCACACTGAAGATATACATATTAAATGAAGCATTTCTCTCTCTTAAAATAGTCTCTGGGCATGCTTTAAAACTCATGACCCTCAGAACGGATTAATGGATTAGTGAGTCAAGTGAATGGACACCTGAATGCTGTTACTGGGTCTGCCTTTGACCCAAGAAAAACCACTTTAAATCACTTTTGCACTGGCACACACATGCAGTCATAAAAAAAACAAAAAAAACAAAACAAAAAAAAAAACCTATACACTAACATATACACTGTTCACCATACACTATCATTCAAAAGTTTAGGGTTGGTAAGATTTTGAATGTTTCTGAAAGAAGGGCTCACCAAGGTTGCATTCATTTGATCAAAAATACAATGAAAACAGTATTACAATTCCACAACCATTTTCTATTTGGATATTTTTACATTGTCATTTATTCCTGTCATGGCAGAGCTGAATTTTCAGCAGCCATTACTCCAATCTTCAGTGTCACATGATCCTTCAGAAATCATTCTAATATGCTGATCTGGTGCTCAAGAAACATTTCTTGTCACAGTTATTGTTGAAAACAGTTGTGCTTCTAAACAGTTGATGAACAGAAAATTCAAAAGAACAGCATTTACTTCAAACTGAAATCTTTTATAAATTATAAATCTCTTTGCTGTCACTTTTGAACAATTCACTAGGCCCTCGCTAAATTAAAGTATTAATTTCTTTAAAAAAATTAAAAATCTTACAGACCCAAAACTTTTGAACGGTAGTGTACCACAACTCACAGACACAACCAAACATACTTAACTTAATAGTGTGTTAAAACTGTAGAAAGGCTACAACTTACTATTCAAGTAAATCAGATAACTACTCACCGTTCTTTGGTACCTCCTCACTGTCACTGTCTTCAGAAGACGAGGATGACGATGATGAAGACGACGAGCCTGAAGAACAGGAGGAAGACGAAGACGAGGAACTGGATCCAGACCGTGACGAAGACGAGGATGAGGAAGAAGATCTTGATGAAGAACTTGACGAAGAGCTGGATGAGGAGCCATCCGAGTCAGAGTCTGATCCCGACCCCCTCCTGGCCTCTCTGCGGCTCCGCTTACTCAATTTCTTCTGTTTTCGAGTTACTGAGTTTGGCGTGAGCGGTTTTGTTCTGGCCGCCACCATCCGGCTCTCGTTCTCTCCCGCTTTGTGGATGTCATCTTTCTCATCCACTCCTGAAGGTGTAGGTGGTCTGATAGAGGGTGTCTCCAGCTTGGGATTTTGCTTTCCACTCTCTTCCTCTCCCTCTGACAGCGGCTCGTCCTTCAGTTCAGTTTGGTTTGGGAGTGGTGAAGCAGAAGCCTCTTTAGCCTGAATGTGCTGGAGGGGGGTTGGGATGTGACACTGTCCCAGTGAAGGTGTCTGATTCTGGGCTTGGACTTGTGCTGCAGTTCCCTTGTTCTGGCTGTAGTTCCTCTGCGCCGCCATAAAGCAGAGCTCCGGGTCACGGAGGATATGGTAGTCTGTTCGGCTGACTCCGTGTTTGGCCGCCCCAAGCAGAAGATCTTGATCATGGGATCCTGTTTCCCACCACACTGGAAGATCCGGTCCTGGCTGGCACAGTGCGAGACGCTCATAAAGCTGCGGGTGACGCAACACCTGCTCTCTTATTTTCCGCAGCAACTCCACTCTGTATAAGGTACGGGAGGCACGCTCCTCTGTGATTGGTTGTATAGCAAGAGAGGAGTCCACCATGTCTGAGGAGAGAGCAGACAAAAACTGATGATGAAAAAAAAGTACAAGATATTGTATTGGCAGACTGGCAGAGAATCAAGTTGAGAGTATGTGTGCATGTTTAGATGTTTGTGGCACTGACCTCCCTCTATAGCGGGCAGGCGGCAGACCCTCCTGCACATGGCAATAAAGGCACACAGGTACTTGTGTAGACTCTCGTCAGTTTTCTTGTGCAGTCGAGCCATAGCTCTGAACTTGGTCCAGTCAAAACGGCCCAAATCTGGATCAAACACTACCCCAAATGTTGAAACCACACGGTAGAAATCCGCCTCCTCTCTCCGCGTCCACCTATTGAGAAATGGAAAAATGATCAATTCATAATGAAAGTTATTGGCCCACACAAAGAACTTCAGTTTATTAAATCCGTTGAACGGCTGATCATGTGGGGAGCTGCCCATTTTATGTAAAATAAAACCGCTTTTTCTAGGCCACATCTCATGTGGGTTTACATCATTTGTCAAGTGTTATTCTTTTTTTTTTTTTTTCTTAAAGCAGAAAAACATACTTGTGAATTCTTAAGTCGAAAATAAAACACTAGAAACACTAGGAATCCTACACTTGTAGACTTTTTAAATGGTTACAGAGAAAAACTGGGCATCAAACACTAAACGACTGAGAATCACACACTATCAGATTTTAATATTTTTCTGAACACAACAAACTCACACAGAAACAAGCACCTCATTGCTAAGAGACACAAGACAATGAAAACGTTCTAAAATCAGCTCAAAATGTCAAACATGTCTGATATCCTCAGACTGGATGGAAGTCTAAAGCCTAAAAAATTAAGACACTGTAACCATCATACAATATATGATTTTCTGTGAAATCTGTCAACTCCAACTGCCAAAAATCTACAGACTGGCTCTGACTTCAAGCAACTAGCACTGACTCCTCCACACTTCAAATCGAAGGGCAAAAGTTGCTGTAGTGTACTACAGCCTTTACAGCTGGCATTAACTAAAGTCTCTCACCGTTGTTGTCTTTCAATCTTAGCAGCAATTTTGGGATTGAGTGTGTCGCTGAGTGTGGGGGGCAGAGGGTAGAGGGCAGGGGTCATGGCCCGCTGTGTCTGATGAATCTGAAGTATCTGTCTGCTCTTGGTGAAGCGCTGAGATGCAGTGATCAGACGTCGCAGTCGGGCCGTCAGCGTGGAGGGCGAGGGCCAGTACATCCCTGAGCCTGCACTCAGAATCCCACCACCACCATCTAATACAGACCCTCCTTCTGCACAAACACACAAACACACTGCTAAAGACTAACAATAAACTTAATATCAACTCAAAACCATTTATTTACAAAAGGTAATGAGCAACACTATATAACACAATAGTTTGTCAATACCTCCGCCTGTATCAGTGATGACCAGGTCTCCTGGGGAAGAAGCATCATCCTAGAAGTAAGAGCACATGTTAAGTCATAGTTCAACATTACAACACAAAAAAACACAAACAATGCCCTTTAAAATTCTTGAATTTTAACTCAATTTGAATTGAGGTAGCAAACACAAAACGGTTACAAATGTTTATGAGTGAAAAAACAGTTTGTAACAGTATGTTTTAGTATGAGTTATTGTTTATGTTGCCATACACACAGCATACGAGCACAGCATATGAGTTTCCAGAAACATTATATTTATTTTATATGCATTTATATTCAAATTAAATGCAAGGTCCTGTAATTGATTTATAAATGATTCTAAACGCACACACAAACACTCACACATAGTATTTTACAGTATTCCAAGTATTCACATATCAAGGAATAAATAGGCAGCTATTTAGTCACAAAACGTGTTGAACTAATAAACACTTCTGTTTTATGACAGTGTTTATTTAATTGAAACTACATTCCTCATTCCAATTGAACATACTGTGGGCTGTGGCCTATTCAATTCAAATTCCAACCCATGAATTGAAAAGGCAACCAATTCTAAAATTTGCCCATCCCTGAAGTCACACTAATTGATATTCTTTGAGCTTGTGTATGTGCTTGTGTGTGTAACATTCTTATCAGTCCCAGTTCTCTCTTCTCCACTTGCATACCTCCATATCATCCTTCAGCAAAGCTGGAGCAGGCTTATACTCAGGGTCGTCCACATCTCTGCACACACAGATAACAAAGACACACAAACAAACACAGTTACAAACACCTCAGAGAGTTACTGCAGTCAGAAACTGATAAAAGACTTCCTCTATCTGTATGAATGGAGCACATGTTTGTGTCTCTTACCCATCCATAAAGTCATTTCCTCTCTGTTCAGCAGCGATGGCCTTCTCGTCTGGCCGCCCAACCCTTTCTAAGAAACACAGTGCTGGATCTGCACGAATAGTGTTGTACTTCTCATAACCTACAACACATACAAACAGCCATTAGATAAAAGTGTGTACCCGCACAGAAAGACTTGAGCGTAACAGAGCTGATCGGACTCACCGTGCTTAAAGACTCCTAACAGCAGACATTTGTCAGAGAGCATGTCCCACCACAGAGCAGGCATCTCTGAATGATCCGGCTCAGGAACCCAGATCTCTATCTCCCTGCGAGACAGCAAAACAAACATTTCAGGCATTACTAGCAGTAACCAGCTATACATTTTAGTCTACGATTTTTTCATGTTTAGATTTTAGAACAGACCATAATTTAAGTCTGATATTGTAATTTGCTGAAATTTCTTTGGTGAGCTATTCCTATAAAATTACATGTGTACGTTCCTGAAGTTTCCTCAACAGAACAGCAGATGGCGCTTTAATGTTCCTCTTACTAAACAAACTGGCTTAAACTGACTAATACCGGAGGAGTTCAATGAGGACCTATTTATAATCCTAACATGCAAAGGGATCTATGATACACAAGTGAATATCTTCTGAAACCTTGTATATTATTAGGTTTTGATCAGTTTTATATGGCTTAAAATTAAATACAAATTACCAGCACATAAAAAAAAAAAAAAAAAAAAAAAAAAAAAATCATTTAAAATACTAAGAACTCTTACAAACAGAAATTACTGCTACTGCTACATCTACAACGATTGGTACTATATATGCAGAACACGCTCCTCAGATGCTTTGGTTTCCCAGACTAGTAAAAGTAATAAGGTAAGAGGGTCCATGGTGATGCTTACCTGGCATCTGCCCCATCCAGCACTTTTTGGCATTGTACTCCAATCACCTCTTGTTTCAGATAGTACAGCATTCTAACCCTCAGCAGCACCCTGCCAGACAGAGACACAGATATATATATATAAATAATTAATAGTTCTAATAGTAAGGATGTATTGAATTGAAAATCAAAAGTGAGAATAAATTTAATTTAAAACATTTAGGATGTTACAAAAGATTTATATTTCAAATTAATGCTTTGAACTTTCTATTGTAAAATTTTAATTGTTAATAACACTGATAATAATAAGAAATGTTTCTTGATTACCAAATCAGCATTAGAATGATTTCTGAAGAATCATGTGACACTGAAGACTGCAGTAATAGCTGCTGAAAATTCAGCTTTGCAATTACTGACAAATTATATTTTAAAATATTTAGAAATATAACACATGTATTTTAAACTGGAATAATATTTCACAACAGTACTTTTATGTATTTTTGATCAAATAAATGTAGTCTTGGTTAGAATGAGACCTCTTTCAAAAACATACAAAATCTTATCGTCCCCAAACTTTTGAACAGTACTGTAAATGGGCTTATGTGAACTATCTGATGTAAAATGCACTGCCATATGGCTGGTGTTAATGAGTCCTAACACATACAGCCTTTTCCAGCCTTTTCATTTTTTAATGAAAGTTGCTTCAGAAAACATGCATGGCAGTAAATGTTGGCAATGTAACTGTTCAAAATCTATCTATCTATCTATCTATCTATCTATCTATCTATCTATCTATCTATCTATCTATCTATCTATCTATCTATCTATCTATCTATCTGTCTGTCTGTCTGTCTGTCTGTCTCTCTCTCTCTCTCTCTATATATATATTAGTGCTGTCAATCGATTAAAACATTTAATTGAATTAATCACAGTCATGGACTGTGACAGTCAAATTTAAAATACCAGGATTTACCTGTAAATGTGTTGAAATAAAGAAATGCATGACAAACTAGTTTAAGGAAACAGAGCCTTTCACACCTCCGCCAGGTATGAGAGATAATCCTTATTATTCTTTTATCATTATTCTTCTGTTTTTATTCAGCCATTATCAACCTTTATACTGGCAATAAAACCTTTACTAAGCCACATCGCTTCAATCCCAGTATACATTTACCCAACTATTATCAAAAGTATTTCTAAATAAATACAACAAAACATTTTCTTGCGACCGTACGTGAAGTATTATGACAAAATGCATTATGAAGAAGTATTGGACCTGTTCTGCAGGTGCATTAGAGCTAACATTAGCATCAAGCTACATAAAACAATTTATATTTATATATATATATATATATATATATATATTATATTTATATTTAGTCATTTAGCAGATGCTTTTATCCAAAGTGACTTACAAATGAGGACAACAGAAGCAATCAATTGTAGTATTAAAACAACTAAAACAGATCCAAAACTAAAAGCTAAAACTTAAATAATAATAAAATAATAAAAATAATAAATAGTATATATGCACATTTAAAAAAATAAAGAAATTAAATAAAAATGACAAATGCATACAACAAAATAAAAAAAACAACATTTAAATGAAAACAAAAAATAAAGCTAAAAACAATTAAAAAATATTAAAGAACAAAAGGTATAAGAGTATAATAATGATTCTAACATAACACTAAGCCAAACACCAAAAAACAACTACATATGTGTATGTACAACCACACACACACACACACACACACACACATATATATTATATATATACACATACATACACTTCTAAATTCAATATATGTATTCTTTCATTTGCATGTAGTTTGTTGAAGTACTAAAATAACTCAAATTAAATAAAACTAAAACTTAATAAAAAAAAAACTTATACAGACATAATAAAAAACTAATAAAATGACAAACATTACTCCAACTTTAACTAAAATTGAAACAGATAACAAATACAAATCAAACTACATTAGTTTATCAGTAATCCTAAAAAAATAACACTGCAAAGCATGACTTTAAGACCTTTGCTTTCAAGCTTATTCACGTGTCCATGTCATGATCTTCTTGTGAAATGAGAGAGAATTTACAGTCTTTCATACTAAAACTCACACTTTCACCCTAACATTAGTGGCATTTCAGCCCTGAGGAAAAATGCAGACGCATACAAAGCTGACAGCTGTGTCCCAGGTCATCGCTTATATGTGTGTGTGTGTGTGTTAAACAGGACAGCTTTCTAAACAATAGGGAACTTTCTCCAATGGCAGAGAGCCCTCGATGCAGCCCGCCTTACAGTAATAAACTCTCTTAACACACACATCCTGGTCCAGAACAGTTCATTTATCAAAGCACAATCACACAGTCTGATTTATAGCATGGCATCATGCTGCTTTCTAATGCAAGAACTGTTAAGCATTTGTGACAAACAAACAGACAAAGAGTGGGAACAGTCAGCCATATTTGATTGTGAGTTTGACAACTTAAATGTCAAGAACTAAAGAGTGTGACCTGAAAGCACCTCTTATCTTCCATTCCTTAAGAGAAAAAACCCTAAACAAGTGTGTGAGAGTGGGCTGTACCAGAAAAAGATCACAGGGCTAAAATGGGAGATTCCCCTTTTATCATTGCATCACACACTTCCTCCAGAATGGCAGATATCCATCTAATGAGGCGTTCACACGTAGCTGAGTGGCTGTGTGGTTGAAAGTGGGTATTACTGCTGCTTTATGGCCTAATGTTATAGGTGGGTTGCACAACAGGTTATATTGTTCAAAAATCAGATCATAAATGGGGTGTACTGATGGTAAAAATAAGATCAGGAATCAGTGTTCTTGCTGTTAAACATGCTCTTGAATATAAACAGCAGCAGTGCATAATAACATGACAGACAACATGGATGATTATAAATTTATGAATCAAACTCACTAAAAAGGCATTTTCTTGGTTTTCTAAACATCATTTTTTTTTTTTCATATATATATGTTTTTTTTTTTATTTATCCCTGAATGTGGGCAGAAACAAATCATATAGAACTGTGAAATTGCTCACAGCACTATTAATTTCCAACTAGGGCTGCAACAAATGATTATTTTTATAACAGATTAATCTAACGATTATTAGAATGATTAATCGACTAATCGTCGATTATTCCACTGATTAATCAATAGACATTGACTGATTATTCAGCTTTTGCAGTTAGTTACAATGTTGAGTTATGCATATTCTAACAAATATATAACGGTAATCACTTCAGCTTTTGAAAGTCATATTATGTAATTACAATTATTATGCAATTAATTTATGCAAATATATATATATTTGGCACACAAAATAGATGACCGACAGAGAAACTCTCTCATTCACTATGTAATTAGCTGTATGAAAAAGTAACTGAATGACACATCATTCTGCCTAACATCTCCTTTTGTAAGTCATATGGATAAGAAACAAAATAAAGGTAAGTGATAAGTAGTTTTATTTTTGGATAAACTATTTTATTCACAAAATAATCTCTCTTAAAATACCTTATAGGGTTATGATAATCAAAACAGTCCTGAGCTAGTTCAAGCTTTGATCTTTGCAAACTAAACTATCACTTTAATGAAATATTTTTTTCCCACTAATAAAAATATTTTATCACTAGGTAGCTCCACACTGGAGAGCTGCTTTATAACAGAAAATCAAGCTGTAATTCTAACTGAAATCGACAGTGACTCTGGTTTTTCATGTTTAATACTGACTCTGGTTTTTCATGTTTAATACTGTAAAGCTGCTCGATTTAAGGCTATCTATTGCATACAGTACTATATAAATAAATGTGACGTGACTGGACTTTACTGCAGAGCTCATGCAAACATCCACATCGCTGTAATCAGATGCGTTTTTAACTGCTGCTTTCACACCGCTGTCAGTTTTTGTTGTGTTTATTTCGTTATTGAGAGGAAAGCGCGCAGCATATATTTACATATTCATCCAAACGTTGCTCAGCAGCTTCAGGTACTTCGATCGGCTGCGTTTGCTCTGAAGTGCTGTGTCTTCTTCTCTTGAATTGCATCTAGGAGGGCTGAATTACAGTCTTGCGCTACAGCACCACGCTGGTCAAACCGCATTATTGCAGGCTCCTACATTAGGTCATATGAGATCAAACGACTACTCGACAACAAAAATATTTGTCAACAATTTTTTATTGTCGACGTTGTCGATAATGTCGAATAATCATTGCAGCTCTATTTCCAACACATGACTACAGCATCTCACCAGAGACGGATCTGTGAGCTTTAGAGTCTTCATGTCTATTGGTAGAAGTGCTATCACTGAACGTCACTGCCCATTTGCCTAAGGTCAAATTTTTCTGAACTTTCTGAACCATGGACATGCCTTCATTGCATTACTAACAGTTGCTAACAAAAACAGCAAACGAATGACTGCTGGTCACCTTGTCGTTACACAGTGCTGTAATGTGTTAACACCCATTAACACCAGCCATATGGCAGTGCATATTACATGAGATCGTGCACATACAGTTTGGGGTCAGTATGACTTTTTTTCTTGAAAGAAATTAATATTTCTTTTATAACACTTATAATAGACATTTAAAATGAAAAAAAAAAAATAAATAAATAAATAAATAAATCAAATAAATACTGTTTTTTTGAGCTGAATTCTGAGAATTGAGAATTCTGAAAAAAATGTGTTTTCAAAAAATATATTTAACTGTATAACAGATAATATTAAGGAAGTTAATTTCTTGAGCACCAAATTATCATATTAGTATGTTTTCTGTAGGACCATGTGACACTAAAGACTGAAGTAATGGCTACTGAAAATTCAGCTTTCCGTCACAGGAATAAATTACATTTTAGTATTAAAATAGAAAACTTTATTTACTTTAAATCATAATAATCTTTCACAATATTACTGTATTTACTGTATTTTTGACCAAATGAATGCAACACTGATAGACATACTGTAAAAGGCTTCTTTCAAAAACACCATTTTATCGACCCCAAATTTTTGGTGTATCAAACTGTAGCATATATTGTGTTTGCGATGCAATTCTCACTTGTTGCAGTGGTGTTTCAGGTGTTTCTTGTACCCATCATCAGACAACATGTGTTCTGGGTTGTGTTTTCGGATCCACTCTGCCTTCTGGATATCAAATGAGCTAGACTGAGTCTTCATCTTCTTTCCTTTTCTACCTCGTGGCACTGGAGTCGACAAACCTGCGCAAATCACATTAAAAAAATCTAAATAATATCACGTTTTTTAAAAACAGATATTAATCCTGACTGGATCAAAATACAAAAGGTAACTGAATTTCAGTCCTCATACCCAAATGGTTCTGAAGTTCCTTGGTCCTGCCGTCCTCTGTGGGAGCGATCAGATCCCACATAAAGCTCTTGATTTTATCATCTCCACGGTAATGAACGAGGCAGTATGCTAGGAGTGCTCTGCATATCGACTCCACGTCACGCTCGGTCAGCTGACGCTTAAAGCGCCCGTGAGCCAGGATATCCTTCCAGCGGCCCCACCTACGACCACAGAAACAAATTAAATGGTTCATAATTTCATCATCAGTGTCAATAACTCTGCCTGAGAAGAGTCTCACTTCCTATATTTGCATATTTGGCATAAAGTTGATTTACGTAGTGTATTATATGTATATATACTCAGCGCAATGAACTTTTAAACACATTAAATTGATCAAAAGTGATAGTAAAGTCATTTAAAATGTTACTATTTCAAATAAATGCTATTCTTTTGAACTTTCCATTTATCAAAGAACCCACAAAAATATTACACAGCACAACCGTTTGGTCACGAGACATCTTTCAAAAATAAAAATCTTTTAAACAGTTGTGTATATATAGTTATTGTACTGGCATATAACAAAACCTATTTCGGTAGAGCACTAGCCATCACTCACCCGTACACCAACAGATTTTTCTCCACCCGGAAGCACTCTGTGCGGCCATAGCTGTTGAGGCGGTCATGTGGCCGGCGGAGTTTGGGTTTGTCATCTCCACTACTCTCCCCTTCAGAGAGCTCGGCCAGTTCGTCCTTAGTAGCGCTGAACGGCCGGGTCTGTTTCCTGACACGAGGGGTGTCGATCACCAGACTGTTCTGTAGCAAAACCACATCAAAAGACAACAGAACCACTGACCCACCTTTACTGAGAGCAGTGCTATGCATTTAAATAAGGCCAACTGCATTCACTAAAACTAATGTTTGCTTTCAATCGCTCTTCGCTCTCAAGTGCAGCACTTACAACTAAAATACAGAAGAGCCCACAGAAAACAATGATTGAGTTATTTCAGAGAGTACATTACATTAAATACCAATCACGTTAGCCAGCATCCTGTCATCTCTTACAGCAATGCCTTTCTGCTCAAAATCTCATTTCTGGGGGTTTTCCCATCAGCCACTGACAGACAAAGGAGCTTTTCGTAACTTGATTCTTTATTTTTTATTAACACAGATGTCTAGGCAGTTCTCAAAGTAATCCTGGCACTGGAGAGTCAGTCAGGAGATGTGGGCTTCTCTGCTCTACTGTTAAACTTGGATATGGCAGAGTTTGTTTATAACTTACTCTGCCATTGACTGTATCCATGTCAATCTCTGCTTTCTTGGCCCACTTGTCCCAGAAGTTGGGGTCATCCAGAGAGATGTCTGTTCTGTTCCCTGAAGCTACAAAACTGGCCTGTGAACACAGCAAAAGCAAATGAGAATGGGATATTAAATAATGTCTCTAAAATGACCCTTGCAGGTGGAAAAAAACAGATATGGAAGGCATAAGCACAAATACATTCCACTGTTTTGTTTTTCTCAGATAATTATTGTAATATGAATAAAAAGAATTTTTGAATGACTTCAATAGATATGTTTTTTGGGGAAAAAAGACATCATTCTAAATTGACTGTGGTGTTTTTTGCAGTGGAGTGCACTTGCATAGAAAAAAGTTAATAATAATAATAATAAAAAAGCTGAAAAACAACTTACTTTGAAATCCTGAAAAATGTGGGTGTAAACACTTGTGTATACTCTTTACAAGAGCAAACTCAAACCTTTTTCAGCAATAAATATTATAATACTAATATTGCAACTACAAACTATAGGGAGCCCCTAAAGCTGCTTTTTTGTTATTCCATTTTATTTAGATATATTATTACTAGTGTAATACTTTTGCAATATAAAATATAAAATAGAGTATTTAATAATAGTAATAATAATAATAATAATAATTATTATTATTATTAAATAGAATAACTGTACAATTACAATATTCATATTTTCAAGCATTTTCAAGTGGATATTGTGGATTCAATATCCACTTGAATTTCAAGTGGATTTCAAGTGGAAACCACAGGGAGCCCTTAAAGCTTCTCCTTCGTTGTTTGATTTTACTTTGATATATTTGCAACCTTAACAAGAATGTTATCTGAAAATTGTTTTTATAAGAAAAAGTGTAATAAAACATTATTATCAATACTTTTAAACATACAAGAAATAAATGATGCAAGAAAGAAGCTGACCTTGGCAAAGGTGGAGCCCCGACCCTCAGATTCAATAGTGATGGTCTTGGTTCTTCGTTGCAAGATTTGGTCAATGTCCTCTTCACAAAATTTTGCCCCCTCATCTTCTTCGTCCATGATGGCACCATAAGCTCCACGCCTCAGAAGGTCCTCAATCTCCTTCTTAGATAGCTGCTGCTGCATCTGCTATAAAAGATGGAGAGAGAAAGAGAGTGAATGAAACCAGACAATATATATTACACCAGTACAAAAAAATATCTGTCTATACCACCAATCATGCAAATCTCTATATAGGGAACAACAATGTAATGAGGGCTAGAGAAAAAAAAAACAACTTTAACGACTTACCCCTCCTCCTCCTACACTGTTATCTCGTCCGCTCATGCTCTGAAGCACCGCTTTATCCAATCCAAGCTTCAGACTGGCTCTATCAAACATCTCTCGCTCATATGAGTTACGTGTGATTAGTCGATATACTTTAACTGCTTTATTCTGACCAATCCTGTGGCAGCGAGCCTGAGCCTGTGGATAAAACAAGGAAGAAAAAAGGAAAATAAGCCAATAGGAACTTTTTTACAATTTTACTCTCAAGTGTGTGTGTGTGTGTGTGTGTACCTGCAGGTCGTTCTGAGGGTTCCAGTCAGAGTCAAAGATGATACAGGTGTCAGCAGCTGTGAGGTTAATACCGAGCCCACCTGCTCGAGTACACAGCAGGAAGACGAATCGATCGGAGTCTGGTTTACTGAAACGGTCTATTGCTGCTTGACGGAGGTTCCCACGTACACGGCCGTCTATCCGCTCATAGAGGTATCTGAAAAAGGTCAGTCTGACTTAGAAATTACAGATTGATGTACTTTATCGAGCACTTCCACACAGTAGGTGCACATACATAATACACTACTGGTCAACAGTTCGTGGTCAGTTTTTAATTTTTTTTTGAAAGAAATCTCTTATTCTCACCAAGGCTGCATTTATTTGATCACAAATACAAAAAAACAGTAATACTGTGAAATATTATTACAATTTAAAATGACACAAATTATCAGAAATCATTTTAATGCTGATTTGGTGCTAACCATTAAACCTTAAAATCCTAAAAAAATGTAAAAAAATTATTATTATCAATGTTAAAAAACTGTTGTGGTATATATTTTTTTCTGGATTCTTTCTTTACTAGTTCAAATGAACAGCATTTATTTGAGACAGAAATCTTTTGTAACATTACCATAAATGTCTTTACTGCCCCTTTGGATCAATTTAATGCATCCTTGCTGAAGTATTAATTTCTTTATTTTCTTCTTAAAAAAAAACAGTCTTACTGACTTTTGAATGGTAGAACTGTATATGCATCTATTCTACCATCAAAACATCTATATAAATTCTATCATCTATACAAATTGGCGCAATACATTGTTTTATTGTCATTACTTGAACTAAATGTGTTAAAGGAATATTCCGGCTTCAATACAAGTAAAGCTGAATCAGCGTCTGTGGTATAATGTTGATTACCCAAGAGCAACGTTGCATTATTACATCCCTAGCTCACTCCTAAAACTCTTTTCCGTCACCTTTTCACTCATTCTTTCTTTTATCCTTTCCATTCATATCCTTTATCTCTTCCTCTCTTTTTTAGTCACATATCTTTCCATGTTACTTCCTGCTTTCTTTGACCCACTTAGGGCAGAGCTGTGCCTCTGGGACTGTGTGCCTGATGTGAGATCCATGGAGTGTCTGTGTCCTGCAGCACCCTAGCTGCATCAGCCAACATACACGGCACTTAGTTCACAAACAGTATACACTGCTAGACTGTCACAGACAAGCTGAAGCAAGAGAAAAATGAATGAGACTTCATTTTTTCTTAGGAAAGAAACTAATCCTAGCCACTGCATAAAACGGTCATGTGATATGGGAGATGCAAAGGGGTTCAGCAGCAGAGAGCTCTGTATAAAGGGCCAGAGAGATAAGGAACATGTGAACACAACTCAAAGCAGGGTAAGCAAAATGTGGCATTGAACTCCTGCCAAAAAAAGCAGATTAGATTGCTTTCTAAAATAGCATATATACACTGTAATGTATCTAAAACAAATATAGTAGAGCAGGATGTCACAGTTTGCAGTTAAACCCCATGAACTCGGTGAGAGCCATCAGCAATGAAATACACCTTTAGGATGTCGCTGTTTTCCATTCTCACCTTCTCTGGATGAGGTAGTCTTCCAGGATGTCCAGGCAGCGCACCATCTGAGAAAAGATGAGCACTTTGTGTCCACCGGCCTTCATCTTGGGGAGCAGCTTGTCAATGAGAACGAGTTTACCTGCTGACTGAATCATAGCCTGCAGGTGGAAATCTACTGCTGCGGGGCTGTACACCTCCTTGAAGTCCTCTAAGATCTTCTCCTCAGCCCCTAGGAGAGAAGAGAGAGTGATAGACTTCTTAAGACCTTGCCTAATGCGGGCTTGTTGGTTCTGACAGCAGTTGGGGTATGTGTGGTTGTACCTTTGATGAGGTAGGGATGGTTGCAGCATTTCCGCAGTTCCATCATGGTGTTGAGTAGGTTTGGGACGTTGGCTTGGCCAGCTCCCTTAGCCAGGAATGAGAAGTTCTTCTCCAGGATGGCGCGGTAGTATTTCTTCTGGATGTTGGTGAGCTCCACTTCAATGATGGTCTCCTCTTTAGGGGCCAACTTCTTCTCCACGTCTTCCTTAAGACGACGCAGCATCATCGGTTTCAGGATGGCCTGGAGTTTCTGGACCTAAATGCACATGCATATACAAATGGAGAAGAGTTAATATATACAGAACATACATATGAATTCAAACACAGTAATATTTACCATATATACAAATACAGCACCTGCTCCTCAGTCTTGAGGTCTCCAAATTCCTGCATGAAGATGCTTTCAGAAGGGAAGCGGGTCGGTTCCAGGAAGTGCAGCAGACTAAAGAGTTCCTCTACCGTGTTTTGTAGTGGAGTGCCCGTCAACAAAACCTTATATTCCTAAGAGGTCAACAGATAACAAGTTAAAAACATAGGAAAAGAAAAGAAATCTGTGATAAGTTTTCATTAAGTATAATAATCTTATTTATACCAGACTCATAAGTTTGAAGCCCTCCAGTAGCTTGCAGTTCTTATTTTTGAGCCGATGGGCTTCATCAATGATGACACAGCGCCAGTCTATTGCGTTAAGTTCTGGACAGCCTCCCAATATCATCTCAAATGTTGTAATGACTGCCTGAAACCGGTAAGCACCTCTTATCACACGACCCTGTAGGAGAGAAAGAGAGATAATAAGTGCTTGCAAATATTTTCCACAGTTTTTTGTGTTCCCTGAGGTTTTGCATGGTACACCATTATACAGTCATTAGGGGTAAGTGATATGACCAAAATCATATACAGGTGCATCTCAATAAATGAGAATGTCATGGAAAAGTTCATTTATTTCAGTAATTCAACTCAAATTGTGAAACTCGTATATTAAATAAATACAATGCACATAGACCGAAGTAGTTTAAGTCTTTGGTTCTTTTAATTGTGATGATTTTGGCTCACATTTAACAAAAACCCACCAATTCACTATCTCAACAAATTAGAATACTTCATAAGACCAATAAAAAAAAAACATTTTTAGTGAATTGTTGGCCTTCTGGAAAGTATGTTCATTTACTGTATATGTACTCAATACTTGGTAGGGGCCTTCAGTGGCCTTCAGCTCATCTGCATTTTTTGGTCTCTTGTTTCTCATTTTCCTCTTGACAATACCCCATAGATTCTCTATGGGGTTCAGGTCTGGTGAGTTTGCTGGCCAGTCAAGCACACCAACACCATGGTCATTTAACCAACTTTTGGTGCTTTGAAATCAGCATCTTTAAAAAGCTGGTCAGCAGAAGGAAGCATGAAGTGCTCCAAAATTTCTTGGTAAACGAGTGCAGTGACTTTGGTTTTCAAAAAACACAATGGACCAACACCAGCAGATGACATTGCACCCCAAATCATCACAGACTGTGGAAACTTAACACTGGACTTCAAGCAACTTGGGCTATGAGCTTCTCCACCTTTCCTCCAGACTCTAGGACCTTGGTTTCCAAATGAAATACAAAACTTGCTCTCATCTGAAAAGAGGACTTTGGACCACTGGGCAACAGTCCAGTTCTTCTTCTCCTTAGCCCAGGTAAGACGCCTCTGACGTTGTCTGTGGTTCAGGAGTGACTTAACAAGAGGAATACGACAACTATAGCCAAATTCCTTGACACGTCTGTGTGTGGTGGCTCTTGATGCCTTGACCCCAGCCTCAGTCCATTCCTTGTGAAGTTCACCCAAATTCTTGAATCGATTTTGCTTGACAATCCTCATAAGGCTGCGGTTCTCTCGGTTGGTTGTGCATCTTTTTCTTCCACACTTTTTCCTTCCACTCAACTTTCTGTTAACATGCTTGGATACAGCACTCTGTGAAGAGCCAGCTTCTTTGGAAATGAATGTTTGTGGCTTACCCTCCTTGTGAAGGGTGTCAATGATTGTCTTCTGGACAACTGTCAGATCAGCAGTCTTCCCCATGATTGTGTAGCCTAGTGAACCAAACTGAGAGACCATTTTGAAGGCTCAGGAAACCTTTGCAGGTGTTTTGAGTTGATTAGCTGATTGGCATGTCACCATCTTCTAATTTGTTGAGATAGGGAATTGGTGGTTTTTTGTTAAATGTGAGCCAAAATCATCACAATTAAAAGAACTAAAGACTTAAACTACTTCAGTCTGTGTGCACTGAATTTATTTAATACACGAGTTTCACAATTTGAGTTGAATTACTGAAATAAATGAACTTTTCCACGACATTCTAATTTATTGAGATGCATCTGTATGTCCACTGTGGCATTAGCACTACAGGGTATATCAAATTTCCTACCAGTTGACACATTTCTACCATTACAATGTATATACTGAAATAACACCCTGCCATAACAGTGATGTTTGATTTTCTTTGCATCTCAAGCTTCGCTTTAAGGACTTTCTCAGAGATACACTCTGCCAACTGCACAGTTACATTTAGTTTGAAAAGGAAAAAAATAACCATAATTGAGTTGTGGCTTGCCTTTTTCCCTCTATCTTTCTCCTTTACAAAACATGATACTAAAAGGTAACCAATTCAAAAGCCTTGAATTACAGTTAAG
Organism: Spinibarbus caldwelli; assembly: GCA_039654775.1. Classification (NCBI taxonomy): domain Eukaryota; kingdom Metazoa; phylum Chordata; class Actinopteri; order Cypriniformes; family Cyprinidae; genus Spinibarbus; species Spinibarbus caldwelli. Next base: position 19,902,896 of record CM077221.1, on the reverse strand, counting down.
AGGTCTAGATCAATTCGAGGCTGACCTTCCTCTGCTCTGTGTGTGTGGGTGTGAAATCTCACCTGAGCATCTCTGAAGTACATCTCATACTGCTGGAGCATCTGTCTGCTGACCACACTGCCATGGTACACAATGACGTTGAGGTTTGTCCAGGTTCTGAACTCTCTCTCCCAGTTAGTGATGGTGGAGAGAGGGGCGATGATGAGGAAAGGCCCCTTGATCCCTGTGCGACAGATCTCATCCAGAAATGTGATGGACTGGATGGTTTTTCCTAGACCCATCTCATCTGCCAGAATACAGTTACGCCTGCAAATTGAGACAGAGGGGCGTCAAAGCACAATTTTTTTACATTTTTTTGCATTTTAAATTCCCACACACAAGATATCAGGCTAAATGACAAGAGTAGGTGTAAAATTGATTCAATGAAATGAAATAATGGAAATAAAATAGCAAAAATCACAATAGTAGACCTTCCTGAAATGTAGTGCTATAGCACACACAGCCACACGTAATACATACAACAGTGAGCATCAGTATATCCAGAACATGGACAAAACACAAAAAAGCCTGGAAATTAAACTAATATATTATAGTAACACTTAAATGATGTTCAAATTACGTTTGTAAGTTGCTTTTGTACAAAAGCATCAGCCAGATGAGTCGCCGGAATTTAAAGTTATTTAATTCATTCATCATCTCATTGATGGTCCCAGTGCTGTCTGAAGTCTGAATGGGAGATTAGATTTCCACCACACCCAACACACACAGCTCTCTCTCGCCTTTCTGCCATTCAATTATCTATCTATACATAAAAAGCAAGCAAAAGAACAAGGACACAAAGTATGTAAGAAAAGCCATGCAGACATTAGCCCAGAGATGAAAAGTATACCGTATGATGACGTTCCACTCAGTAGTTTTATTGATATGAAGAAGGTTAAAGAGGAAGGATCCCAGTGTGAGGGCTGAGCGTTCACTTACCTGTTATACCAGTTGAAGAGAAGCCAGTTGACCCCCTCCAGCTGGTAATCCCTGAGACAGTTTCCATTACAATACTCTCGTGATTGCTCCCTCTTCTTCCAGTGACTCGCTGGTGGACGCTCCTGAAACAGCATGCAAAATTCAGGAAATGGTATTCAAGCACCAAAACTTGCATTATATACATTAACTACCTGCAATACAGTTCAACCAAGCACTAATTCAGCATGCATATTTAAATACTTTGTAGCACAAACATCTCCTTTCTATATAAATTATAGACATTTCCAAAAAGGGAAGTTTGTATACAATTTCTAGTGATTATAGCAACAGTAATTCATCAAATTATGGAGAAGTGAGTATTATACATCCAGTTAAGCGCAGTTTAGGCATGTTAAAGAGTTATCTCAGGTCCCTGAAGCTCAGAGGCAATTACATTGAGAAAGAGGAATATATGGTGAACACATAATTTAAATAATAATATCTTATGCTCACCAAGGCTACATTTATTTTAACAAATGTACAGTAAAAACTGTAATATTGTGAAATATTATTCGAATCTGAATATATTATTATATTTTAATATATTTTAAAGTGCAACCATTACTCCAGTCTTCAGTGTCACATGATCCTTCAGATATAATTCTAATATGCTGATTTGCTGATTTTGATACTTCATTTCTTGTTATTATCAATGTTGAAAACAATTGTGTCGCTTAATATTTTTGTGCAAACCATAATGATTTTTTTTTTAGGATAATTAATACATTTGATGAATAGAAAGTAAAAAAAAAAAAAAAACAGCATTTATTCAGAATAGAAATGTTAATGGATGAAATTATTAATTAAAAAGAACATGTTTGAATGGTAGTAAAATAAAATAAAATAACATAACATAACATAACATAAAATAAAATAAAATAAAATAAAATAAAATAAAATAAAATAAAATAAAATAAAATAAAATAAATGGTATAAGACTGAGCAAGAGAGAGAGTCTCACCAATCTGTTGGTGTGTGGTTTTGCTGCCTGCAGCTTTTTGAACTCTTCAATCTTAGTCTGGTCTACATCTTCCTTCAGCTCCCATGTGCTGTCCTCATACGGCAATGAGCACCATTTCACCAGGTAATACACCACCGGCTACACATGCACACAAAAAGAAGGTTTTGAGACATACAAAATAATAAACAAAGAGAGAGCATCCCTTCAGAAACTACACAGGGTGCTAACCACACACACACACACACAAACACAATATTCACAGTGCAATGGCTACCTCTCCAGTGTCCTTGTCCTGACAGTATGAGACCTCAAGAACTCGGTCCACTTCTACATAGTCAGGATTGAATGGTTCCTCCTCCATCTTAAACACACACACAGTACACATGATTATTACACATAAATCCTGTGTCTCCCCAGTGATTATTATGACTAAATGAGATCACATTTAACCTGAAAAGCATCATACAAAATATTTTTTTGTGAGAAGACAGTGTTCGCTGAAGTTACAAACAAACACAGGCATTCTTACATCAGCAAAGAAGTGTGCTTTCTGCGCCTGTTTGATCTTGAAGCGCTTGACTTTCTGCTGGATCCTCTTGTCTTTCTCTAACTGCTGCTCCGTCGCCCACTCACAGTGAAGATACGAGCTACAACACACACGTTTACATAATTACTGAATGCTCCTTACACACGCTAAATTATGCGTGCTCATCAACACATGACTAAATTGCTCTCTGAGCTGCTTCTGGTTATTAGCAAAAATAATTTTTTACAGCTTGAAAGCTAACAGAGAAAACTGTTAAAGCTGACAAAAGCAGTGCCTAACTGACTTACTAGTTTTTGTACTTGACATAATACTCTTCAGTTTCTACCATCACCCCAGGAGAAACCTGTTGAATGAAGAATAAAAATAATATAATATTATACATATATTAAATATTACTAAAATAAATAATAAATAATAAATATTCAATAATAGTTATTTTTTTCCATTTCTAAATGTAGAAAAAATAATAAGTAATATAATTAATAGACAGTTCATTTTTCCCAATAAAAGTTCATTTAAGTCCCTTACTCATGGCTGATAAATCGTATTTACACAGATAACTCGCTTGGGATAGAAGCAATGGCTAAATTAACAAATAGATTAGCAAACATTAAAGTTTAACACAGATTAATACTATGAGCATTCTGCTTGAAATGTCACATTTGAGGCAAGATTAAAACTCCATCATATATCAGAACAACTATGCACTAAAATGTCTGTTGTGTTTCCCCCCATTTCCTGTGCTTTATCTTTATCAACATGCAGTGTACACAGTCATAAAATTAGAGACCCTCCCCTGACAAAATCTGATCACTGCTGGTCACAGGAAGTGTGTGTGTCATGTGTAATACCAGGTGCAAACAGGGCTATAATTTCCAGAATAAAACTGAATGAGATCTAAAGATGAATAAGAAAAACACACTTAATAAAACACAGATATTGAAACTCTCACCTCTTTTTTCACCACACGAGATGCCATGATTTTATCAACCACAGCAGCATCTTCCTCAGTCGGGTTCTCCTATAAACCAACACAAACCAGATCAGAGACTCCTCATACCACAACATACACTTAAACACATACAACTTTCCTCTCTCTCACAAACACATAAAAGGATGCATTGGCTTTACTCATTCTAAACATAGCATATTATATTCAAGATCAGAGAACTGCTTGGGCATGCTGGGATGCATCATAAGAAACAATTCTGTGTGCTGCAGTGAGATTTTATGTTCTCACCACAAACAGTTGCACTGCAGGCTGTTTGTGAGCATTGGAGCTGCTCTTCTTGGCTTTGACGATGACCTTCATTTCTTCATCAGACAATCGAGCCTCGTCATCATCCTCATACTTCTTCCTCTTGACCTTTCGGTTCGAACGCCGCTTCTGCAGACACACACAAACAAATAAAAGTGAGTGTGGTTTCAAGTGTATGTTTGAATTTTTTCACAGTTCTTTTTGAAAGAAGTCTCTTAGGTTCAACAAAACTGCATTTATTTGATCAAACAGATCCAGATATATTGTGAAATATTATTACAATTTAAAATAACAGTTTTTTTATTTAAATTTTTTTTAATGTAATTTATTTCTGTGATGGCAAAGCTGAATTTTCAGCAGTCATTACTCCAGTTTTCAGTGTATCATGATTCTCTAGAAATTCTTCTAATATGCTGATTTGGTGCTCAAGAAATATCCTATTATTATCAATGTTGAGAACAGTTTTGCTGCTTAATATTTTTGTGGAAACCATTACACATTTTTCTTTGACAAATAGAAAGTTCAAAAGAACAGCATTTATTTGAAATTGAAATATTTTGTAACATTATGAATGTCTTTACTGTATGTTTGAGTATAAATGCATTAATGCATCCTTGCTGAATAAAAGAATGAATTTTTGAAGCCATTTATAAAGTCTTTTTTGAATAGTAGTGTGTATGATATATTTACACAATCCGAAATTTAAATAGATGCATAAATTTCCGTAGAATTTTACATTAATGACAGCATTTTCAAATAAAGAAAGTATCAACTGAATTTTAAATATTTTGCAAAAATCATGTTACAGTTGGGATAAATTTACCCCAGGGGCCTTCTTGAGCCATGTAAATGTCACTTTGGATGACCAAGAGAGGACAATTTTATTTTTCACTCAGCAAATCAGAGATGCCCATCAGGGGGCCTTTAATAAATTAGTACAGCACAGAGAGAGAGAGAGAGAGAGAGAGAGAGAGTCTGTCCTCCCAAATATAACATGACCTAAATGTGTATGAGTTAAAGTAAATGGAGAGGATGAGAATATCTCAGGATGACCAAATAAAGACCCACCCGCCCTGACACGAGACCCCAGTGTTTCCCAAAATGCACATGGCTGTGGCTTTAACTCCGACAGCTTAACTGAGTCATCAAAAGCTCACTTCTTTAATTAACACAGGGGTATTTAAAGAGGATAATTATATCTGGAAGGGTGGAGGGGGGTATATCATGGATGGGGGAATGAGAGGTTAGTCATTTCAGAAGAAAGAGATGGAATTCATTTGAGGGTATGGCAGTCATCTCAGCCTCTCTTGCTCTTGTACTGAACAAACACATGTTACAGGAAGCACCACTGCATTATGCAGTTTAAAAAAACGGCCAGCAACAAAGTACTTCACTTAGAAATATTTTTCTTGCTAGATGATTATATAAGACAGCATGAAAGTGTCATCAAAGCATATCAAGAATAGTTAAAAAAAAAAAAAAAAACCAAAGCTCACCGAATCATCATCTTTAGAGGATCGTCGTGTTGGTCTGTCATCATCAGACAGCTCTTCAGAGGAATCTGTCTTCTTTCGCTTCTTCTTTCCAAGCTTTATAACGATTTTCCTGTAAAAGCAGAGAACACACAGAGAGACTTATTTTAACACCAATACCCACTGGAATTCAATCAGAAGAAACCAGTACTGATTATTTGCTAGCACTTAATTACTATTTTATATTATATGATATTCCTTTACAAAGAGCGCCTTCCTATATTCCTATTTGCAATCACATGATTCTGGATGGCAACGCCTCTGCATTTATCTTGAAACCTGAGGTAATCTACAGTATGTTTCTAAGAGGCTGTAAAACTGTAAAGCCACTTTTTCATATGGTCACAAATAAAGTGTTTTTATTGTTAACTAAATCTAAAATTAAAATGATTAAAAAAAAACATTTTGAGTAATTGAAATAAGGCTGAAATAAAACAAAATATAAATATTAGATTAACAAAAACTGAAAAGTTGCTTTGGCAACTAACTGAAATAAGTTGAAGTAGTAAAATTAAAATAAATAAATAAGTATAAATAAAAATAAAAGCTATGTAGAAATATATATTTATAAAATATTTATAGTTTTTTTTATTTTTTAATATATATATATATATATATATATATATATATATATACACACACACTCACCGGCCACTTTATTAGGTACACCTGTTCAACTGCTTGGTAACACAAATTGCTAATCAGCCAATCACATGGCAGCAACTCAATGCATTTAGGCATCTAGATGTGGTGAAGATGACTTGCTGAAGTTCAAACTGAGCATCAGAATGGGGAAGAAAGGGGATTTAAGTGACTTTGAACGTGGAATGGTGGTTGGTGCCAGACGGGCTGGTCTGAGTATTTCAAAAACTGCTGATCTACTGGGATTTTCACGCACAACCATCTCTAGGGTTTACAGAGAATGGTCCAAAAAAGAGAAAATATCCAGTGAGCGGCAGTTGTGTGGACGAAAATGCCTTGTTGATGTCAGAGGTCAGAGGAGAATGGGCAGACTGGTTAGAGATGATAGAAAGGCAACAGTAACTCAAATAACCACTTGTTACAACCAAGGTATGCAGAATACCATCTCTGAACGCACAACACGTCGAACCCTGAAGCAGATGGGCTACAGCAGCAGAAGACCACACCGGGTGCAGCTCCTGTCAGTTAAGAACAGGAAACAGGCTACAATTCACACAGGCTCACCAAAATTGGACAACAGAAGACTGGAAAAACGTTGCCTGGTCTGACGAGTCTCGGTTTCTGCGGCGACATTCAATGGTAGGGTCAGAATTTGGTGTAAAGAACATGAAAGCATGGATCCATCCTGCCTTGTCTCAACGTTTCAGGCTGGTGGTGGTGGTGTAATGGTGTGGGGGATATTTTCTTGGCATACTTTGGGCCCCTTAGTACCAATTGAGCATCGTTTAAGCACCACAGCCTACCTGAGTATTGTTGCTGACCATGTCCATCCCTTTATGACTACAGTGTACCCATGTCTACTTCCAGCAGGATAATGCACCATGTCACAAAGCTCAAATCATCTCAGACTGGTTTCTTGAACATGACAATGAGTTCACTTTACTCAAATGGCCTCCACAGTCACCATATCTCAATCCAGTAGAGCACCTTTGGGATGTGGTGGAACGGGAGATTCGCATCATGGATGTGCAGCCGACAAATCTGCAGCAACTGCGTGATGCTATCATGTCAATATGGACCAAATCTCTGAGAAATGTTTCCAAAACCTTGTTGAATCTATGCCACGAAGAATTAAGGCAGTTCTGAAGGCAAAAGGGGGTCCAACCCGGTACTAGCAAGGTGTACCTAATAAAGTGGCCAGTGAGTGTTTATATATATAAAACTATTAAAAAATAACAACTATAAAAAAACCTGAAAATATAAAAATAAAAGCTAATTTAAATATTAATAAATACATTAATAGTAGTATATAAATAATACTAAAAACTGGTTTCTCTTAACTCCATTGCAAATGTCATGTACTGAAGCCAAACCTTCAGCACACATGAAAATGCTCACTGCAAACATTAAACAGTCAAATGATTTCACAGAATTCCATCTTTCATGCTGGACACTAAAAAACAGTCACACTTTTGCAATCTCTCCTCTCAGTGCTGGGCACACATGAACAGGAAATGATTGTCAGGACATCAGCTGTGTGCATCACTCGCTCTTTCACTCTCGCTCTCATTCTGGGTCCTCCTCTCTGGATGATGTTACACTTCACTAGTCTCCGGGACAACGTGACTTCCTAGTTGCCTAGCGACCTGATCAGAGTGAAGCTGGTGGCGTGGGTGGAAGCAGTAATGTTGTATCCTGTGTGTGACACACGAGCTCCACTCAGCAGCTGTGAAATGAGACTGAGAACTGGTCTTTACTGCACTGTGTGTGTGTGTGTGTGTGTGTGTGTCTCTGTGTGTGTGGACAGAGCTGGACTGAGCTAACCTGTGAAAGCAAGTGAGGTAAGCCAGTTTAACACCCTAAACATCTTTCTTTTGCTCTTCTCTGTCAAGGGACCCAGCAATACACACACGCACACACACAAGGATCCAGAATCAACCACAATAAATAATTAAATAATAAAATTAATAAGATAACAGAGAGAGAGAGTGAGAAAAAATGAAAGATAGACAGGTAGATTTTCTATAAGACAAAGCACTTATTTAGCCGTTTTCATCTTGTATGATGGATCATATACTAGTCATGAGAAAATATTGATTTTGTCCCTCACATTTTCATGGTGTATCAAGAACAGAGCTCTAGAGTAACAAGTAGGGCCCTATGATTTCCACAATGCAGAAAATGTGGACGGAATCGCGGAATCCAGTCATAAAAACTGAATTTACTGTATAACGCAGATCTGTCATGGAATTTGCCAAATTTTGGATGGATACATAGGTCAGAAAAGTAGGTCAGTAGAGTCCAAAATGTAGGTTAGTACACACCAAAATGCGATTTGGACTAGTGTCTGTGAATATTAAACTGCAAAACTACCATTTAAATATGAATATTGTGTTCTGCGTTTCTCTGTATGAATGAATGGCGCAGACGCACGGGTTCGTTTACTACACACATACTGAAACGTGCACGACGCTCACAGTGTTTTCAGCCTTTGCCACCTCAAAATAAAAGAACACATGAACATAGTCTCTAGAACTGCTCAGAGTCACTTCATGAGCGTTTCTTTTGACTAAAACTATTGTCATATGATATACAAACAGAAACCTAAAGGTCTTCACAGCAACCCGTCAAAATAAAAGTTTGGTTTAATTTGAAGAAACCGTGACAGAAATAGTACCTAATGCATTGATAGTACTACTAATAATAATAAAATTATTATTAAAAATAAATTTTAAAGGGATATTTACCAGAAAAATTATTTACCAGAATTTATTTAGCAGAAAAATGTAAATACACAACACAGTATTTCTAGAAAAAATAAATATATAAATAAAATAATCTTTTTTTTTCTTTTTTCTTTTTTATTCATTAGAGGTGCTTTTGATTATTAATATTTAATTAAACCATTAAAATTGAATCCAGAAAATTAATGGAACCAAGTTTGGTAAAAATAAAACATTTCATAGGGCCTTAAAGATGTAATTTTCGTTAAAATTTTAATGAACTGCTGTTTAATATTGTAAGTTTCATGATTTCAATTAATTAGACATGCTTTTTGGTGAGTAAAATTTAATTTAACCAATAAAACAGTGTATAGAAAAATTTAATGGAAAAAAACGAAATCCAGAAAAATTAAAATGGAAAAAATTGAATTTGGGAAAAAATAAAACAGATTTCATAGGGCCCTAAACAAGACATGAAAACAAATATAAAACATAAAAAAAGATAAAGCTCTGAATGCAAAGGCAAAAAGATATGCCACAGTCACTGATGTTTTCTTCAGCAGACCATTTGTATAGATTCACAAACAGCAGCGGGAGTCAGACTGTCATTCTTATACTGCATTCTTAGCATTCTTATATTTACACCATGCTTTGTGTTAGAATTGCTGAGAAAGGCACCAGTCAACAGGCCAACATGGCCAACATTTTATTCACTCTGTTTTGAAGAGAGAGAGAAAAAAATAAGGGGGAAAAAAGAGTTTAAAGCTTAAATTTGCACTTTCTGCTAATTGGAGTACACTAACAGATTTGATCATTTATAATTTGATTAATCATTTCACAATATTAAATCTCCAATGTATCAAAAATGCTTTACCAAAACCAACATCACAAATCCCAGCTGGTCAACATTTAGTTAGTGACTCTTAAAGGAACTTAAAGGAATTTAAATAACCTGTCATTTTAATGGTTGTACTTTGTCACATAACAAACTTAAGTGCTCTGAAAATATCTTTATAACAGCTCAAAGTCAACTCACCAACAAACAAAAACATCAAAACACATACAACATATGACGCAAAAGTAAATATAATAATTTTTCTTATTGACTGTAGTTGCCACTGTATGTTTGACAGCTAGGAGGTTTGGTAAGTCATAAAGAACATGAAGATTTTAGAGTGTGTGTTTCTCTTATTTTTTATGATGCATCAGTATTTAAAGGCTATATGAATCAGAACCAAACACATTTAAATGCATGCACACATGCTCGATGGATGAGAGTGGAAGGTCTTCGGCGGCAGACGCAGATAGCTACATTAATATTTCAGGGTTGTAACCTAGGCTACATATACGCGCACACAGTCTTTCTCAGTCTTTTCTCTAAAAGCTCCTACAAACACATGGTTGCACAAACATACACATAAAATAAGTTTAAATGAAAAACCCACCATATATTTATTGAAAAAATCCTTTTCATATCTTTCATTCAATATAATGTCTATATAAACATCCAGTATCCATTCATCTCCATCACACGCTCAGCATCTCACAACACAACACTTATCATACACATATCATAACTGAATTAAAACAGTGCTAAACATGTGAGAGAAGGAGAGAGGGAATTTGTGGTGTCAGTTTTAATCCGTCTTGCATGGTTTGCTTCATTTTTGCCCAGCACTGCATCTCTGAACGCACTAAGAAAAACAAAGTTTGCACTTTTAACAACCTGATTCTTCTATAATCGAATGAACAGACCCATTGAAAACATAAAAAAATATCAACAGAAGTACTGATGCAATAGCATGAGAGGGGGAAATCTGATACATGGCTGTATCAACACAGCCATAACGTGTCTGGCAAACTGTACTGTTATAAATAAGGGTGTGTGTGACTGTGTGTGTGTGTGTGCAGTCTCTCTCTCTATCTCTGAGATCACATGGTCTGCTTTAATGGTAGCTGTTGGCTGTAGTGTGCAGTTTGGTGCAAAGCGGGTCAGTAGGTTTCTGGCTTTGCTCTCCACTGCAGGCTCAAAGACACCAACCCTGCTATTTATGAGAGCGAGATCTAAAGGCCCACCATTGCCTGCATGTCTCCACAGTGATTTGAAAATCAATATCCAGCGCCCAGTTACCACAAATCTCTTTAGTTAAGAAAACCCATAGTAGTAACAGGTAAGGTTATTCTCGATAAGGAATTTCCTGATTTAAGGGGGTTTGTTGCAACTGTCCACAGATTATCAAAAAGGGAGTCTGTCCACAGACTTCTTGAGTGCATCACATACTCACATTTTTGTATTTTTGCTACCTTGACTACAACCTTTTCACATTACACATGACTTGAGTGAGATTTCAGATTTGTGAGGCAGCAGTTAAGCAAATAGCTCACTGCAGATGAGCCAATTTTCAATGGCCATGTTCCAAATTACACACTTGATGTGGACTTGTGGTCTTGTGGCTTGTTCAAGAAGCGCAAGAGACCGTAGGGTGGCCCAGTGTCATTTTATGATTCAGAAAGTTTTTTTTGGAGGTGGCCCCATTCTCATTGTAGCCTTTTGTGACATCTGAACTGATGCGATCTCCGCAGCACTCTATACACCACTATCCACACAACAAACTATATCATCTTCACCAGTGAGAGCAGACAGGAGCTACATGGTGGATAAAAAAAAAAAAAAAATAAAATACGGCAGAGAAGAAGATATTCAAGTGAGGATTTAATTTTGATATCCGGTGCAGCACAGTGTATGGAAATTGTGAGAAAATTAAGCACAAAACTAATCTTGAGGAATTGTCCCACAACAGAAAAAAAAGCAATGGTGATACAATCTACTTTTAATTTAAAAATATTTGAATGCTTCTGGAACTCATTATGAACATGTTTTAATATAATATACTAATAATAAGTATTATGTTAACATATATTGTTGTTGTGATTGACAGTTATTAGAAATATGACAGTTTGCTATCACCACAGTGTGCTATGGGAGAATACTATACCAGAAGCTCACATAGCACTGATTTTACACTGAACCTTTATCTTTATTTAAAGAGATTTAAAGAATAATTTTTCTATAAAAATGTAAAAACAAAAAAGAAGTAGAAGAAACAAAAGGACAGAATACTTTCCTGTACAATGCCGTAGCTTGCAAAAGTACTTATTTTTATTTAAAAAGCGATGTTCCAGTCTTACAGCACAGAAGCATTGTGCATCCAAAATAATATAAATAATTTTGCAAGCTATGACCTTGCGGTAACACTTTAGTATACCAATTCAACTATTAACTAGTTGCTTATTAGCATGCCTATTATTAACATATTGGCTGTTTATTAGTGCTTATAAAGCACGTATTCTGCATGACCATATTCTACCTAAACTTAACGACTACCTTACTAACTATTAATAAGCAGCAAATTAGGAGTTTATTGAGGCAAAAGTCATAGTTAATGGTTTGTTAATACCAACAATTGGACCTTGAAATAAAGTTTGAGTGTCCTGGCTTATGTAGCCAATCATCCAGCATTTGGGATAGGGTCTATACGTCTTCCTGATAGTCAAATAAGTGATCATCAACACTTACATTTGTTATTCCCGACACTGCTGAACATCACTCAGATTCATTTAACTGTGGACTTTGCGTTTGGTCATGACACCGCTCTCTACAACATAACACTCAACCGTTAATAAATACCAGCCTCTTATAGCAGAGCGGCAGCAATGTACATTAGAGTGTCAGCAGAGTAATGCTAGGTGACAAGATCCTGTTCACAACACTTACACAGCAAAACGCGCTCAATAAAAGCTTGCCAAACCAGACAGGTAACTTTGAGTACTTTACAGGGAGAAGGAGACCACTTAGTCTATTACCACCTCAATATGCAAATGTCCCTCTCATTCTGGAGTATCTGCAAACCAGCATTTAAAAGCCATGAATGTCTGCTTCCTTCAGTCAGATGTGGTAAATACTGCAATCTATACAACATGAGACAATAAACTGTGTTAAACAAGAAAAGAAATCACCCAGTGAGACGTTGAGTCTGAACATACACATGTTCTGTTTGTCTTGCCTTTACTGCTGAAGTATTTGGGTCAGTCAGACTGCTAATCCATTAAGCACGATGAACAATCACAGAAGAAATTCAACACACTGCTTTTACAAGCAGAGCGGGAATGTTAAACATTTTCATGCTAGCTTCGTAATCTCACCAATGGACCATAAGAGAGCAAGCAGCCTTTCTGAGAACAAAGCATCTAGACTGAATCATAGAGCTGGAGACGATATTTGGTGGCACAAAGTTTGCAGAGGCCTTCACATAAGGCACATGACCTAGAAATCTCATGTCACGTTCTTCCATTCAGTCCTCTATTAATGCAGATCAGATGACATCATGATGTCATAAAGCTCTGCATGTTTGGTTCAGACTTATGATCTATTCACATTCACCAGAACAGGCTCTCTGTGTGAACACTGCTGTTACATGTGAGGTACATGTTACATTTGGTAAAGGAATCATTAACTACAAAAACAGAAGAACACAAGTTTACTGTATATTTAGTGTATGTTTGTTCCTTTGCCATGTTTGTGGGTTACAAAAAAGGCTGCTAATTTTTAATTCAACTTTTAGAACAGGAATTTTCAAACTGGGGTCCAGGGAGCCCCAAAAGGCCTTAGGGGGTACCAGGTGGTCCCTTTCTGATTTTCAGTAAAAAAAAAATAAAAAAATGTTTTTGGCCAATGTTTATTGTGAAAATTATTATTTTGAATTATTAGTTTTCAGACAATGAAAAAAAAAAAAAACACTTTAAAAGAAAAAAAAAAAAAAACCATGACAAAAATAACTCCTCTCGCACTTTTTCTCAGATATCCCAGTATATCCTTTATATTTTAGAAAGGGGGTCTTTTGCATCATATTGAGGGAATTTGAGATTAAAAATTGGAAATTGGTTCCGAGTCAGACTCCATCCCTCTCAGTTTATTCATGCTAGTCATCAAAAATATGACTTTAAAATTTCCCCATATTACTCTTCATTTCTAGAGAGAACTGCTAGGGCAGTGTTTCTCATAACCGCAAACAGTTCAGAGTTATTAAAAGGGGTCCTTAGTTCAAAAAAGTTTGCTAGAAAGTTCTGTAACTGGCTAAAAAGAGAACACTTCCTGCATGCTCTGAGCACACTTCCAGATCCAAAGACTTCCTAACAGCTGAGGACAGAATCATCCGAATGTGACTGAACGAGAATGTATCAAAATATCTAAAGAACTGCTGACACCTTTGTTAGGCTAAAGTATTTCCTGAATGGAGTTACAGTTTTACAGAGCATTTTGCTGTGCTTGCCATATTTGCAGTGCTACAATTTCGTATATATTAAAAAAAAAAAAAACATTGTTATTTTTTTTTACTTGTCAGAGACTATCGCTGGCAAAAGTTGCACTCAAGAAACCCTGACAGGAAACGCTTGATATGCACATAAACTCTCAACATTTGCATACAATTTCATGCGCTAGCCTGGGGAGAATTTGCCTTAGTTTCACAGAAATCACAATGTGCATTAAGGAAAAAGAAATGGCTGACATGCAATTTTTGCACTAAAATATATTCTCTGTACTTTTAGGCTCTTTATAGTTAAAAGTTGAGGCATTTCTGCTCTGCTTTAGTTGAATGTTCACAAATGCTTTAAAAAATGAGAAATTTCATGTCTAACAATGGCCTTTACTCTTGACTATATTCACAATATTGCACAGCCTCTCCTACCTTATTGCTTAATTAAATGCTGTTAGCTTTAGAAGCAGTTTAACATGACAGTCAATGCTCCTCACGATCTGTGAGAACTCAACTCTCATCAGATTTAGACTTAATACACAAGCACATGTTAAAGTCGGCATGAAACAGAAGTTGCGACTGTCTTTTTTTCTCTACTGTGATGTATATCCGAGTGAAACGGCATCTGAAATGAGAGGGCGGGACTTGATTTCAACCTTCAAGAATTGATTGGGTCGTTGGAAGTTGGGGCGTTACTAACAAAATGGAGGCAGATCTGAAATGCCAGTTTGCGGTTAGTGGTGGGGGATTTTCCCCAGTCATTTATCCCAGCGTTTACCCCTTACGTCACTAGCTCCGCCCTTGCACCATCACTCGTGACCAGAAGACTAGAGGAGTTGTTTTGAGGGGGAGGGGAGGTTAATATTTTTGATTAAAGATTACGAGGGCACATGAATTTTTAAAAAAATAGTGCACGGATAAATTATTTATAATAAACACTACAGTATTCCATCAAAAAATAAGAATATTCAATTTTGATTTCATGCCGACTTTAAGACCACATCTGTAAGCAGGAAGACCTCCTTAACTTGCAGTGATTAGCTGCATGACTAAATACATGCAGGTGAAGTCACAGAGATGTTCTTGGATGAATAGAAGTCATCAAAGATCATAACAGAAACTGTTGTACAACTCTTTTCCTCCCACTCTGTGACCAAAACACACCAAACAGACAAAATGTCACTCATCCTTCAGCTTGGGGAGAATGCTACAGCGGTCTTACCCAATTTGAGCATTTTGTTTGGACTTGGATGACGTCACAATCCGGGCCTTCTTGGAGCTCTTATCCTTGCCTCTGGACTTGGAAGAACCGGCCTTGTGACTGCGGTGCTGAGACGAAGAAGACGGGAAGCTTTCGGGACTCATGACACGTGGAATATTTTTCTCTCCCCTCTCTCGTGCTTTGGCGATGGCCTCTGAGATGATTCGATTGGCCTTCTGTTGTTTATCTTCCGAAAGGGACGACTCCATCTGCTGTTGCTGCTGCTGTCGCTTCTGCGCCCGCTTCTCTGACACGGATATGTACGAGGATGATGAAGAGGAAGAAGAGGAGCTGCTCTTCACAGGTGGGGTGAGTACCCGCGGCTGGCTGCTGGGACCATTAGTGTTCTTAGGAGGCTGTGAGAAAAGAGAAAAAGAAAGATATTACCACCCAAATAAGATATCAATGTTCTCCATAGGCCTGGCTTCATCTAGAATTGTTGTGTAGGCAGGACTCTACAGGAAGCCAATAGATAGGCTTCTATTTCAGGATTCTGTAATTCCATATGCTATACCCATGATGAACAATACACTATTCAAGATACCATGACGCCATGTAGACTAGTCTGACGGTCAATGTAAGAGCACTATTGGACAAGAAACAGAACGACGAGCTGAATTCAACAGCCATAGCATTACTCCTCTAGTCATGACCTAGAAAACTTGGACTCAAGCGGATGTAAATACTTTAATAGGTTTCCTATTAAGGGGGACAAAGTCAGTACAGTGAAACAGTTACTCTGCACATATGATTAAAAAGGTTCTGTAAGTGATTTAAGATGTTTTGCTAACTTCCACCATTATGCTAACTTCAAGCACAAGAACCTCACTCTAAAACCCAGACCTCCAAAGAGATGCCAACAAACCAGAACGTGCAAAATCATTCACGGGGGGGTATGAAATTAACAGCCGCCACCAGCCAAATGCTGGTAGTTTTACACACAGCGGCAGCTAATTTTGCTCATCTATGATGGTGGTTCGCTTATGAACATAGCAAATGCAAAGCTGATGTCTGATTTCAAAAAACTGTGCCTAATATTTGTTGTTATCATTAGAGTCAATCAAACTGGGCTCAAAAAAAAAAAAGTAAGACAACAGTGCAAATGGAAAGTTAACAGATGTTAAATTCACAATGTAATGCAAGCAGAGACATATTTTACATGAAGATTGTTCACATTTTTTTCTGCATTGCAATGCACATGCGCGTGGAACGAATTATCAAAAAAGGAAAAAAAAAACAAAAAAACGTAGAGCAGGGGCTTGGTTTTATTCATTGGTTTTGTTGATTGGATGCAGGAATGTGAGCTTGCAATCAACTGTAAGAAAAGCGACTTCATTTAGGCGGACTAAATGATCAGAGAAGTCTATCATACATCAACAAAGAGAAGTCTGTCTTTTCACCAGAAGATCCAGTTAAAAAAAAAGTATGCATGGATGAATGGTTAATGTAATAAGATCACTATGTTCATTCAGAAAATAGATTTACATTTCATGCTGATTTTAATTAAAGTGGAACAAAAGAGACCAGAGATTGTGTTTGTGCAAAAAGAAGTGTTTTTTGGCTCCACTTAAATTAGTCTTTGCACATTTTTCCCAAATCACAGTCAGTTATATCATACATTTGAAAAGGGGAAAAAATCTGAGTGGCGGGTTAAACTGGGAATTTTGCCAACCATTTTGCCCGGGGGGCAAAAAATGAATTTCATACTTTGTTGACAGGCAAAGAACATTTCTAATTGGCTAGTTTACTGATTGGCTAAAACGTCTTACTCCCCTGATTCTTTTTTGCAGTTACAGAGTCTAGGGCTGTTGCGGAGACAGGTGTGATTTCTCACGACACCTATTTCAATGAGGCCTGTCAGGTTGTAGAGACACTTGTGCTTACATCAACTCAAACACCGTTCAAGTGTTTGGGGTCATTCTTTACCCAGCTTAATACTGGTTGGGAATTTAATAAGCACACTAGTTACTTCATGACCTCGCCAGCAGACTAAACGTAAGAGGAGGTCCAAGATAAAAATCCACGGAGATCCCATCTCATCTGATTGTTGCTCAAGCAGTGCAGCATGGTAAGCCTGAGTCCACCCACACATACTGGATGACAACATGGGAAATCCTCCATCTTTGAACTGCTGCATCATCAATGTTCATAATGCCTGGGTTTCATAATATTCACCATCCATTCACATGGACAACCAGCTATAGGTGAAGATACAGGAATGGTTTGGATGACTGCACAGGCACACACATATTCACCATTTTATTACTAGTTTAATCATCTAAACATGAGAGATATCATTAGTAAACATATGGTATAGGGGCATTAATAAGTCACAGTTCATCAGAATGACATCACACACTGATCAAAGGTCAAGAGACAAAATCTTCAACCCGAGAGCCCGTCTATTCACATTATCCACCCCTCACCCCATGAAATAAAAATACAGTCATGCATAATTCACAGCATGATCATATAGCAGGCCGAGACATGCCAACTTTTATTATTCATGCCTGTTTTGCTGACATGCAATCTCCCTTTTTTTCCTCCATTTCTTGCTCTCTTTCTCACTCGGAAAGCAGTTGAAGTGAGTTTGAACCCATAAAGAAGGAGAAAGAGATCTTATCTTTTACTTTATTAGGATTTACGTTGCACGCAAGCTCTTTATAAATATGACACACGGCCAGCGCAATGTTCCAGCCATGCCAATAAAGCTTTGTTGACTCTCAAAAAAGAGACAGACATAAAATCGGATCACCCGGCCTGCGCTTTCCTGACGGCTAAATAAAGGGAATTATCTGGAAAGAGTGAAACAAAAGAGAAGAGAGTGGGGGTGGGTAATAAACATGAACTCATTTGCTGGCTAAACATGAGCCGGAGAGCAGAGCGAGCTCTCGTGAAATATTCACACTAATCCATTTGAGGCGTGAAGGGGTAAATCAGCAGGAATGGAGAAATGGAGGAAAGCTATAGGGGGAAGGCGGGAGAGCATATGTGAGAAAATGAGTAATAAAGAGAATATGACGTGAGCATGAGAGAGAGAGAGAGAGAGGGGAAAATGCAGCAAGCCGTGAGCACTGCAGCTATGTAACACATCTATAAATAACTGAAATTACAGGCTGCCAGCGCCGCAGCGATTTCAATCTCTCTCCTCGCTCAGGCCATCACCGTCTCCGCTTGTAATGAAACTAAGTTGAAGCAGAAATGTGCATGCGGCGCTGCCACACAATGCCTGATGCACACATGTGGCACATCCTACGGCGCCTGGGTGAAAGAAAGCGACAAAACAAGAAGAAGAACAGACAGAGCCAGAGAAAAACGAGTCAAGAGCTAGATAACATAGCATTCCCTGGTAGCACACAAGAGAAAGAATAAGAAATGGAGAGAAGCAGTTAGCACAAGATGGCGGCGATTGTGTAGCCTGCCGCATGAGCCTGTAGCTGTTCAGTTCCTGCCGGCCCCTCCCCCACCCTTCCCTCCTCCTCCTCCACCTCCACCTCTCTCCACCCCCCACACACAAACACACACGCGCTCGCTTGCTCACTCACTCACTCACTCACCCGTCCTCTCGGCCTGTTCACCGTAGACATGTTTTTTTCTTTTCTTCTTTCCCCCCTCTTCCCTCTTTCAAACCGCCAACAAAAGCCTTGCCCTTTCACCGTTTTTTTCCTCTCTCTCTCTCTCGCTCGCTCCCTCCTCCCTTCTCTCTCTCTCTCTCTCTCTCGCTCGCTTACTTTCCCTCTCTCCCTCCCTCCCCCGGCAGGTCCGTGGCTGAAGAAGCCCTGTTCACCTCCTCCTCCTCCCCTGGCCGGGCTGCATGGAGCCGCGTTTCAAGGAAAACGAGGGAATGAGGAAGAGACAGATGAAGCAGCCACGCTGGTCCGGGATTCTCTCATTCTGCTGCGCTCAGCTGAGCTCGGTCTATTCTTTTCCCTCCCTCTCTCGCTGACTCTTTCTCATCGATTCCCTCCGTCCGTCTGTCCGAGAGCAACTGTGCTCGATCTCTCCCGGCCGTTGTTTCTCGTCCTCTCCTGTGTACACACACGCGCATAGACCGACAAGACTTCTCGTTCCTCTTCCTCCTTTCACATCCCAGACGAAGGTAGGATTGCTAACACAAAAGGTTTTTTGTACTGGCTTAGTTGGACGCTCTGTAGCTTGTTTTCCTTATTTCCACTTGTTTTTTTTCCCTTCCTTTTCCCTCATTCCCCTCCCCTCTCTCAGGCTGGGGTGTGTGCGGCGAGCAGGAGACGCAGACGAAGCGGAGAGAAATGAAAGCACAAAGCAGCAAAACGCATCAGCATGAATATTAGAGATGTCGTTAAAATCCGGACTCGTTTTTTTCTCTCTCTCTCTCTCTCTCTTCCTTGCTCGCTAACTCTCTCTCTCTCTCTCTCTCTCTCTTTAGCTCATAGTGAGACAGGAGGTCCAGCAGAGGGTGCTAGCTGTTATTACATTAACTTTCACAACTTAACCCCAAAAATACTGAATTTCCCTACTTGCCAGGCACAAAATGCACAACAGCAAGTGTTTAAGGAAATGAATACACCTACACATATATTCAACAGCCAATTTGTGTGAACAAGTGAAATAAATCACAATTATAATTTGAAATATGTCATAATCATGTCAGCAATTCTATCATCAGGTTTGCACATACACACACATACAGAAGAGGGGGCAGGTGGCATAAGTTCATGTGCTGCTGCCTGGATAGTCTCACAGGAAGTGACAACAGATACTCAAGGGGAAATGAGGTCATGCCCTGACTTTCCCAAAGTGTGACATATTGGCCATGTGCAACTGTGCACGTGCACTGCAACAAACCACTTGTGCCCACACATGCACATGCAGCACAAATAAAACCAAGTGTCTGCACTGTGAAAAGCAGACAGGAGGAAAAAAACGTGTATTTATGACACCCCAAATAATATGTCAGGCACATAACCACATGAGTGTTATGACTATCTACTGAAATCTCGCACAAAACTGGGTCATCTTAGCTTAAGAATCTTATGTAGTAGCAGAGAGATTAGCTGTGGTTAGGCTGAGCCTTGAGACTGGAGTAAGATCAACTTCTGCAAGGTTAAATTAAGGCAAGACAATACATGCGATCTGAAAGTCATCTAAAAACACTCCTTCTCACTAGGTGGCACATATGGTGCATGTGCACGTTCCTCTTCCGGTAGTGTGCTAGCAATAATAAAATGTTTTGCGCAGTACAAACAGGCTTTGTGTGACAGAAAGAGAGATAACAAAACAGAGAGAGAAAAAAGACAGAGCGATAACAAGGCCTTGAAGTTTGGACTGGTGGAAACAACTCAAAAACGAAGACCTCAATAAACACCTTATATGATCATCTACTTACTAGGGGTGTAACGATATGCATATTCGTATTGAATCGTTCAGTACGAGGCTTTCGGTTCAGTACGCATTATAAACCGAACAATTCGTTGGACTAATCCTATTACGTTTGGAAAATAAAAGAGCTTAAAGTGTGTGAAATATCAGTGCCACTGCGCTCAACAACGCAGCCCAAACGACGTAACAGGCAACGTGCTGTCTGCCCCGCGATAACCTCCCCTTGCTGGGGTGCGTCGAAAGATGATGCTCTTGTATGGACGATAGCTAGAGATATTGTCAAAAACATCAATGTTTGGCAATATTAAGAGGATTTAGCATTTACAATTAATGTAGGCCTGTTACATTCTTATTTTTATTAGGCCTATTATTATTATTATGAAGTTACTTTTATTATTAAATTAAAAGTACAATTAATTTGCCCCGCAATAATTACCACATAACTGATGCGCTGCGAGGATAAGATTACGCTATTTATTCCTCAATTAAAATGTTTTTTAAAAAGGTCTTTTAAAACAGGTCTATTAGGCTATAGGCTAAGGCTGCCTACAATGAATTATAGTCCTATAATTAAAATATTAACACTGCAGTCATCAATAAAAATCAATGAAATAAAAAGCTTTTATTTCAAGCACAGACTTTCAAAAACAACCTGTTTAACACGAAATACGTTTATTCTCATTTTCTTTTTTTCACTATGTACGGGCCACAAGAGAAATATAAAGGAAATAAATTAAAACAGGTATATGCTATACCGTTATCAGCATATGTTGAAGTACATTCGTCTCTCTTTGTCTCTGAGAGAATATGCGGCGTCAGATGCCGAAAGCTTCGTCATTACTCTGTCATTCCGTTTTTACTTTCACTTTCTGCTTATAGTGAATTGACTGAGATTAAGACGTTCACCGGCATAAATCTTGCGCAAAGTTTGCACGTGTGCAAACCCTGGTGCAAACGCGTGCTTGTGTGATATCCATTGGCTCGCCTTCATGGTTTAAAACAGAAATATTCCCAACATTGCAACTTAACCAATTGCCCCGCCCCCCGTATCGAAAACGTACCGAACCGTGACACCACTGTGTTGTATCAAACCAAACCGTGAATTTTGTGAACCGTTACACCCCTACTACTTACATGCAAAAAAATAAAAATTAACAACTTAAGAAATAAAATAAATAATATAATTAAATTATAAATTATACTGAAATAACTTCCTTTCAAATCTAAACTAGTGCCATTTTGAATCATTCAGTCATTGACAGCAGTCCTGTCTCACACACACACACACACACACACACACACACACACACACACACACACACACACACACAGGTATTCACATTTTATAGGGACATTCCATAGGTCTAATTGTTTTTATACTGTACAATCTATATTTTCTATTCCCTTACCCTAACCCTAAATCTGCCCCCTCATACAAAACTTTCTGCATTTTAGATCTTCAAAATAAATAAATAAAAAAAAAAAAAAAAAAAAAAAAAAACTTCAATCTTTATGATTTATAAGCTTGTTTCCTCATGGGGACCAAAAAAAAAAAAGGTCCCCACAAGGTCAAAATTTTTGAGGGGACATTTTGTCCCCATAATGTAGGGAATACCAGATAAACACACACACACACTTTAAATATGCTTGCAAGTTGTAAAGAGGAAGTGGTAACATCAAAATGTTATTTCTACATCAAGCTTTTTGACAAGGTTATATAGAAATTTTTTCATTTGCTACTAATTTTTCTGTGTAACTCATACTTGTACACGAACATGCCTTCACGAGAGAATAAACTAGAAGATGAAGAACATATGAGTGACAGAAAAGCAAAGAAAAGAGTGTGTTTGTACACTGTAAGGAGGAAAACAGAGAAATATGCACATGCTCTGGAGGTCACATGGCACAAACCACCTCTACACTATGGCAACCAAAGATATTGGGAGGAGTTCAGCTCCGCAGAGAAAGAGAGAGAGCGGGGGAGAGAGAGAGCTCTATTCCTTCAGTTCTCCATCTGCACAACTTATTTACAAACCCGCCCACTTTCAGACCTCCTATATTAAGTGGATATTTTCAAGGATATTTCAAGCCTGTGTGGCAAATGCTTAAGCCACTGTGGAAGAAAAATTAAAATGAATGTGAACTATTTGATCTGTACAGTGCAATCTTCAAATTGTGCTCCTTTTAACAAGGTAGGAGCTAGAGCATCCTGCAATATGACCAATCCCTTTGTCTTAGTGCCTGTAACTATTCCAGATATCCAAGTAGTCACATAAAGACTAAAATTTCATCATCTTATCAGTGGATGCCATCTCGATCTCATGGCAGTTCATACGTATTTTATGAGGTGGCTAATTCGTACGACCTCATTCATACGAATTTGTATGATTTTTGCTAAATCGTATGTATTTTACGAGTTCCCCAATTTGTATGAATTCATACAAATGACCTACCCCAAACCCCTCCCCTAAATCTACCCATCACTGGGGTATAGGCAAATCGTACAAAATCGAGTGAGGTCGTACAAATTTGTACAAATTAGTCACCTCATAAAATATGAATTGGTCATGAGATAGCGTTGGTCCATGAAGAAAGCTGCAGACATCTCAGCAGATTTCTGTGCCTTGCATACGTCATTATTAAACATTTAGTATTTTTTCCCCAAAAAACAACAAAAATAGTATGTTGATCAAAAACTTTTTTTTTCTATAGTTCTAAGGCAAACTTTTCAAATGAAAAAAGCAGCTGTACTTACAGATGCTTCAGTGCTGTCCTGACTGATTTAAACTCTCATGACAACTGATTAGATAACTTGTTAGTGGTGCTTGCTAAGGCAAGCATAGTACCTTTTTACCTAAAAAAGGATGATGTTGAAAAAACAAAAGACTTATGTTACCATTTAAAGGTTTGAGATCTGTAATTTTTTTTGTTGTTGTTTTTTTTTTTGTTTGTTTGTTTAATTTATTTGGTCAAAAACACAGTAATATTGTGAAAGATTTAAAAAAAAAATTAAGATAACTGTTTTCTATTTTAATAGATTTTAAAATGTAATTTATTATTATTATCAATACTAAAAACAAATATTTGTGGAAACCATGATACATTTTTTTTCAGGATTCTTTGACGAATAGAGAATTCAAAAGAACAGAATTTATTTGAAATACATTTTTAGTTTAGTTTTAGGGATTTAAAACTTTAACAAGATTCAAACTTAGACAGAGTGAAAGACTGGATTTTTTTTTGTGTATATATGTTTTTTTGTTTGTTTGTTTGTTTGTTTTGATAACTTTAATGCATCCTTGACGAATAAATTTATTAATTTATATAACAATTTATTTTATTTATTTATTTTTTTATTTTTTAATCTTACCGACCCCAAACTTTTAAATGGTTGTACACTGAAGGGAGCTTCAAAGAAACATCTAATCACCAAAACATGAGGAACATACGGATAGTCGTTTTACCTCAAATATCTTTTCATAATACTTCAAAGACAAAATCGAAAATATAATTAGGTTAATTGAACAGATCTAAAGTGTAACTTGACTTCTGAAAATTTCGTTCTCTTCACCATTGTCACTAATTAAAGCTAATTTAATTTTTTTCCAGAAACATTTTTCTCATACTGGTCTCTTCACATACTGATAGCAGTCAATAATTTAAGTAGTCTAGATTCTGCAGAAGTCTCAGGACAATAAAATGTTCATACAAACATATCATAATTTAACCCCGGGGTTCATTTAAATGTGGGGTTTCGGTACCCATTATCACCTCAAACCCAGGTAGTAACATGCTAAAAATATTCAGAACACCTTGGCATTTACATAGCAACACCCTAACAAACTCCCACAAAACCCCAGCATCATAGAGGCAACTTTAGCACAGTCAAGAAAAATGTGCAAATCTACTTAACAGCCAGTTCCTTTTGCTATTGATAATGAACATCCTCTGTGTGTTTAGTTCCTCAACCAAAGGACTTTCTTCGAAAGCGTATTAAATATCGCACTTTCACACACGCAAGTTCTCTCTCACTTTCATTTAGAGCTCTTACAGTCTAACACTGTAATGATATCCCTGCCCACAACCTAAAATCTGTGTCCTGCTTAGGTGAAAATGAATTACACTGTCAGGACCAGAGAGAGAGTTTAGAGTCCATAATTAGGACTAGACTGCAGACTAATGTGGAGTACTGCAGATAGAGCTGGAGGGATGGAGGGAGAGAGAGAGGATTAATGAGGGAAGGCCTGATGTGTAGCATTGGTTTCCTGAACCCATTAAACACGACGGCTATTAATGACCCATACAGAACACACCACAAACCCCCTCTAAAGCACACACACACCACAAAAAACAATGCACATACACTCACAAATGAGGATATACATTCAGTATTGTGGTACAATGATGCAGGCATGCTCACACACGTATGTATATCTACATTCACTCGTTCTTCAGTGCAGCAATAACTGAGTACAACAATAACTGAGTGAAAGCATTTTGGCCAATATCTTTTCAAAATGTCTTTTTTTGGAAAGTCAAACAAAAGTGATGGTTCACCCAACATCATCATTTTGCCTACTCACTCTTATGCTACTCCAAACATCTATAATTTTCTTTTTTCCTGCTGAACAAAAAAGAATAGGAAGATATTTTGAAGCATTGCAGTGACCAAACAGTTTTATTGACTATTGCTTTCCATTGTCAGTACAAAAACACTGAGACATTTCTCAAGATATCTTCTTTTAAGTTACACAGAAGAAACAAAGTTTTATAGGTTTGTAACGACATGAAGGTGAGTAAATGATGGAATTTTCACTATCCCTTTGAGGTTACACTAACATTACATCAACTAAATATGTATGACTAATCATGAAGACTGATGTGACTTCCCCAACATAACTTATACTGGAATTCAGTGCTCATGTGTGTGGGTAGTAGGTTCAGAATTTTGTTGGGTGACCTAATCTGCCTCAGAGGATTACCATCAACCCCCAGCCTCAGGCTATATCACTCTATGTTCACTGCAGTGTTATACCAAAAAAATAAATAAATAAAATAAAAATAAACATGAATTGCAAGTATGTGGCTAGACCAATCTATTGCACAGTGTTTAACTATTTTATGATTATCAGTATCTGACAATAACAGACCATTTTCTTCAAAATGTGTTCAAAATATTAGATAAATAGAACAATTGATATAATAGAACATATCGATAGACAGACAGACAGGCAGGCAGGCAGGCAGACAGACAGACAGACAGACAGACAGACAGACAGACAGACAGACAGATAGGAACCCAGGGAAAGAGATATATGGGGAGGAAAGAGAAAACGAGCACACAGCGGGGAACCTCCATTAGACTTTTACACTTCTTTCATTATTTACAGCAAAAGCGAAAGACAGGGGTGACAGAGAACACAAAACATGCTGTCAGACACACATGCAAACATCACTCAAACACACTGAACACCATTCACAAAAATGCAAATTCTTTTTTAAATCAAAGTACTACACACACAAATACAGAGGAAAAACCTGTACGTTTGGCACTCTTCCATGTGACCAAGGAAAGAAGTTGGGAGAGCCATAAATGAAACCTGTGTTCTACACTTTATAGACCCCCCCACGTATGTAAACATTCATAAAAATTATTTTATGCAAAATATTTTTTCCCCTCACATTTTGTTTTAATGGTTAAATTAAATTTATTAATTAAAAAAGCATGTCTAATCAACTGAATTCATAAAATATTAACAATTAAATAATTTATTACAATTTCTTACAATAATAGGGCCCATGAAATGTTTTATTTTTTCAGAACTTCTGTGTTGTCTGTTTTAATTTTTCTGGAACAGTGGTAATCAAATGAAGGCATAAAACAATTTGATTAATCTTTTAAAATGTAATCAAATGAAAATGTAATAATTCCTTCCAGGTTTTGACAAACAGTGTAGCACAACAGATATTTGCTGATAATATGGAAGAAAAAAATGTGATATTTCAATATTTGTATTATTATTAGTAGTAAGTAATAGTACTCGGTTTAATATTATTATAATTATTATTATTATTAGTTTGAGATGTAAATTCTACTGTACAATAGTAACATATCTGTCACAGTTACTTCAAATCAAGTCAAACTTTTATTTTGATGAGATATTGTGAAGACCAAGCGTCTTTTAATATTAAATAAAATAGTGAAATGCTCATGAAGTGAACTTTTAGAGTAGCTCTAGAGATGAAGTTCATATGCAGTGTTCTCATATAGTGAGATGGCAGACACATAAATCACCATGAGCATCACACATGCTTGAGTATGTGTAGATGAAAAAAACTGCCACCCGCATTCACGCAGAACATGCAGACTTCATATTTAAATAGCAGTCTTTTTGCACTTTAAAGGTGGGGTAAGCGATTTCTTGCAGCCAATGTTGATATCTGAAATCACCAAAACAAACACGCCCCTACCCCAAAAGGGTCTCACCCCTATTTTGATAGCTCTGCCCCACACATACATATGCAACCCAGGCAACGATTAGTTCTGTGAAACAAAGCAAAACCAATGTTACACCGCATCTACACCGGACGCGAGCGATGCGGCGCGACAAATCCCCGACAGAAAACTGCTGCAGCATTCTATTTATGACGTGCTGACACACATTTCAAATGATTTTCAACGGTTGAATTATCGCATCCAGTGTAGACAGACTTTAGCTGTTGCGGTGCGGCGCGTCCGGTGTAGACATGGTGTTACTCGCCTACCGAGAAGAAACAAAGCAACCTTGGCATCCGATCGCAGACCTTCCGCTCCTTGAATTCTCTCCAGCACTGGAAAGCTGATCCGATATTTACATGGGTCCTACTTCTTGCCTTATCGTTCCGCAGACGTTTTCCTCTTTTGTTTTTTATCCGCCATCTCTATCTTTCTGTCGCTCGTCTCGGCTAATATCCGTACTGTGCACTGAATGCTCTCTCCTCCACATCACGAGTAGACACGCCCCTTACTGCTGATTGGCTACAAGTTTGTTTTGGTACTCAGCCCCGACTCAGTTTTCTAAAGCGTTTTTGAAACATTACATATCCCACTTTTAATATTAATAGACACTAGTTCATACTGTGATCTGATTAATTGTACAGCCCCACTTTTGATTATTCATCCAAAATTTCCCAAATTCCACGACATACCGCATTATACTGTAAAATTTGTTTCGCAATAATTTAATGAAATTGAGCAAAAAAGGTGTGGATGATCAAAGGAAATGTACTTAATTTCATTCAGAGATATCAGCAGCACTTTTTAATGTGAACATGGTTGTGAAACAAAAGACATTTTCTTTCTGTAAACAAACCCAGGCAACGGTCGCTCAACTGATGAACTGCCATGACTTTTACCTGAGGCTCCTGTTCATCTACTGACCAATCAGAAACCTGCAGCACTAACCAAACTAACGGCCACCTCCAGGCCAAAAACTAAACCAACAGTAACAACATCAAACACTTCTCCTCCAAATTGCAAACACTACAGTTCTAGAAAGCTGAAACAAGCATTTTTTCAGTTCAAAGATGACATCCCACACCTGTTAATCTCCCTGTGTGTCCTGTGTGTGTGAGTGTGAAGGGTTAAAAAGATCCGGCAGGAGATCAGACAGTGTCATCGCCCTGAACTCCTGACATTCCTCTAACCCCCCCCCCTCGCGTGAGCTGAGAAAATGGCCGGCTAGCTCACAGACACACACACACACACACAGTTTCTGATCCCAAAGTCTAAGCGTGTTATTCTTCAGACTGAAGTGAACTCCGCACGTACGCCACACACTTACAAACACATGCAAAGTGAGAACAACAAAGTAAAAGAGGGCTTGAGATTGAGACCTACTGTGTAGTTTGGCCTGGCAAACTTCCCACATGCTTTTTTTTTTTTTCCTTTTGACTCGACTAACCCCTCCCTCTCTCGACGTTCTCCCTCTTCCTTTCCTGTCCTCCCTCCCCTTCCGCTGCACAGCAAAGACCGCCTATCTATAGAAATGCTACCAGAAACCTTTCCTGTTTACCTTTAACCCCTCATGTCCCTCCCCTGATCAGTGAACCTGACGGCTTTTCTCCTGACGTCACCCGTCATTCGATGCTGACCTTAGATCAGTGCTTTAGGGAGAAACAGAGCTGTCAAACTAGTTGAATGAGGGAATGTCCGTCTGTACCAGTCGGCTAGTGGCAGCCAATAGAAACGAATGCACATGCATACTGAGCTGAATTAGGTGAAGGAAAATGGGTACGAGACACTTCTACACATAGATGGGGGGCAAAGGCACTCAGACACAGACATACAGCGGGAGGTGATCAGGTGTCAGGTTACAGTGCTGGTTGGAGGCTCTGCCTGACAGACCGGCCCAGTTATATAAACCTCACAGACGCAGGGTCAGGAAGCAACAAAGCAAGTTGGCCACACACAGGCATGCACTCACACAAAGAGGCAGATGCGCACACACACAGAGACCGGTTTTACTCACGCAGTGCATTCACGCGGCACATGGTAGGAAGCCTGCAAGCAAAGGCACTCACACACAGACACACACACCTTACTTCACGCCACATCGGTTATTGGTGAGGGGGTAGACAATCTTTAGCCATTTTCATTCTTGCATTAAGACACCTGCATCTTTTCCCATGTTTCTCTCTAACACACAGATACAAACAATGAATACAGCTGAAAAATAAAAAACTACGCAGCATCACAACAGCTTGAATCATTCTGCACTGGAAATGTCAAAGATGTAATTCAATGTTTAATCATAGAACCAACTGGCTAAAATAAAATCCTGAAATTAAAATAAAATCAAATAAATATAATATGCTGAAAATAAAATTCTACTGTATTTGCAATGGAAATCTATTGTTATGATAATGTAATTATCTAAAATGTAAATAATCTAAATTCTTAGATTTGCGTACATACACACTCTTAGAAAAAAAGGTACAAAAGCTGTCACTGAGGTGGTACCTTTTCAAAAAGGTACACTTTTGTAGCTTTTGGATACTAATATGTACCTCTAAGGTACCAGTACAGAGCCTTTAGGTACAAAGGCTTTTGTACATTTTTTTTTTTTTTTGGAGAAGGCAAACAATGATTTACAGTAAATTAGAAAGTCAGAGATCACAATCCTTTTGATCAAAAAATACTGTAAAAACAGTAATATTGTGAAATTTTATTACATTTCAAAATTGCTGTTTTCTGTTTGTATATATTTTAAAATACAATTTATTCCTGTGATAGCAAAGCTGAATTTTCAGCAACCATTAATCCAGTCTAATATGCTATGTCACTAATATGCTAATTTGCTGCTCAAAACACATTTATTATTATCATCTAAATAATCATCAATTTAAAGCAGTTGTGCTATTTAATTTTTTTTAGAAACCGTGATATATTTTTTTCAGGATTCTCTGATGAATAGAAAGTTATTTGAAAAATAAATCTTTTGTAACATCATACATATTTTTACTGTCACCTTTGATCAATTAAATGCATCATTGCTGAATACAAGTATTCATTTCTTTAAAAAATGTTACTGACCCTAGACTTTTGAAATGTAGTGTATATAATATAAATAAAATTATTACAAATGTATTTTTTTCAAAATAGACAAATATTTTGGCCATCAGTGGAGAAAGATACTCTACGTAGCCAGACTGCGTAGTTGCAGCATCTTCCAGCAGGGGCTAAATGGGCTATGCTAACCTGCCAAACCTTGATTGGACACAACAACAAACCTGCAATTCATAGTTAGGAGTTAATACTCATTTCAAGAAGTCATTTAGATAGAAGTCATAAAAGTCCAGCTTAAAACAGCCTATTTCATTCCAAGAGTCTGAAAGAACAAAGAAAATGTATTTAAAAAAAAAAAAAAAATTAAACATGATGTGACCCCTTTAAAAAGCAGATCCATCATCTGGATCCCATCCAGACAGTAGGTTAGGGGGTTTGTGTGTGAATGTGAGTGATGTGGATTGGTATTTGCATCTATGTTGCTGAATGTTCATTCTGCACAAAGCAGCAGCACAAAGGGGCTCTGTTCATGCCGTCAGCCGGTCTCGCTCGCTCTCTCGGGCCCTCACGCTATCACACCACCCTGTAACACTGTGACTGCCGCTGCTCTGCCCTGTCACTCATTCCAAACCGTTTTTCACATTTTAACTACACCGATTCTTAAACTGTCAAATCACATGGCATTTTATTTATTTAACCATCTTGAACATTTTAAATCCCAATCAACAGATTAACTTACACAAAATGTATATTCTTTCACATCGATTCATACCACAAGATGGGTTCATCAGAATGTGAAGGTATGATTTGACATCTCCCATAGAACTGTTGTGAAAAATGCCCCTTTTTTAACATTACAGATCTAGCCTAAGGAAAATACCTGTGTAAAAGTACAGATACGTGTACGGTTTTTGTTGTCATGTATGAGTCTAATGGGGTTTTATTCTACATTTGGGGGCTCCACCCACCCCACATAAACCCTCACTGATTTGGCCTTTACATGCATTACATGATGGAGCTGTATCTTCGAAGTAGCGTGATTGAATCAAGTTACATATTTGGGAACGTTCTGTCTGAACATGTTCAACCATGATCTTGTACTTTCAACTAACATTTAACCCAAGTAAACCACACACACACACACACACACACACACACACACACACACACACACACACACACAAACAAACACACACAAAACAGCCATTCCCCTCTACTGCAGCTAAACCGACGTCCAAGATGAAGTCAAGTTTCAGTATTGAAACACCAACCCCTCGTGGTCCAGGCTTAGAAAGACTCAGAACATTAAAGCACAAACTCGCCCCCGAGACCCTCAGGGAGAGAGAAGGTCGAGTGCATCTCTCTATTTTACCCTGGGACTGCCTCACATTATACATCTGTTGGCTTTCCACAGCCCAGTGCACATGAATGGCTCGTCTCTCTCTCTCTCGCTCAGACACACACACACAAATGCAGACAGACACTGCAACACAAACACACTCACTACAGGAAGTCACACGATATGAACTCTGATCCACATCCTGCCTCTGCTTTAATTAAGGATCTGTGAGGACAGACAGATTGGCTGAAAGAGAACATAACAATCCATCTCGTCTGATTTGGCTTTCAGTATCTATACAAAGTCTAGTTGACCTGTATCATAATCTACACCAATAGATTGATGCACCAATAGGCTACTAAAATTAAGGCAGATCCGATAATTCTGGTCATCTTATGAGCGATAACCAATAAATGGCCAATTTTAAAAGTCAATAATATTTTGTCGAAATAAATAAAAATTAAAACAAAATATAGCAACTCAATGGATATTCATTTTCAACATCAATTGTTTTATTATAAGCCTTTTTAAAGATTACTTTAAGTAAGTGTTGATGGCAAAGGGAATGTAACTGTTAAAATGGGAAATGATTATTCAAAATTAAATATACAATACTAACCTATCCAAAACTGACAACTAAGACAGCTAAAAATTCTCCAATAATCAATATGGTAAATATACTACAATATAGGGCTGTGCAATTAATCGAAATACAGTTTCGATTTCGGCCTCCAACGAATATGAAAATACAATAATCGAGATAAAACGATTATTGCGCCCTATTCCGCCTCATTTCCAGCGGTGCGCTTTCGCTCCTCCATAAAAGCCCAATTTCACATGCAAATCAGTAAAATCATGTAACGTGACTTTTGTAAAATGGGACGTGCTTGATTTATTAAAGTTGATTAGATTTATTCATGATTTTAAAAGCGCAAAAGAGAACTTGCGCTGTTCCTCAGGAGGATTTATGTGTATGCGCAGACAAAACAGAACACGAACATGTAAAGTCATCTTTTACCTCAAAGTGCGCGCCTAAACGGTCAAATACACGCAAAAATGTGTCAAAATGCAGCACTTTGTGATTATTCACATAAACCCTCATCGGTTGTGTAATAAATGAAAGTAAACAGTTGAGAATGAAAATATGCGTGTAACAGTAAATTGGATCCATGCGACTCTTAAAGTGACAGCGTGCTATGGTCATATGGCCCACTCATAATCGTGTTAAATAATCTTGATTACAATACTTACCAAAATAATCGTGATTATGATTTTTGTCATAATCGAGCAGCTCTACTACAATATACAAACAAAGAGGAGACTCTCGTTTGCATTTCTCCTTGTGGAAAAACAAGAGCACTGGCAAATCAGAATCTGTATTTGGGTAGGTGTATTTGTGCACACATGTCTGACAACGAGAGCACACCATGTGCCCAGCAGAACTGGTGGAAAGAGTTCACGATATATATGTGTGTGTGTGTGCGTGTGTGTGTGTGTGCGTGTGTGTGTGTGTGTGTATGTGTGTGTGTGTGTGAGTGTGGCAGCTGAATCACTGAGCCTCAACTCCCTGTGTCAGCAGCAAAGAGCTGAGGGGAAAGACTGATGCTCCTGCATCACGAGAGAGAAAGAGAGACAGACAGCGAAAGAGAAAGAGTTGACACTGTCAGGCAGTACTGCTGAAAGCACTGCCTGCTGCTTGCAATCACAGACTAGACAGCACTCCTGCTCTTTTCTCTCTCTCTCTCGTTCTCCATTTCCCTCAGGAAACCTTATTATCAACATCTCCCTTCTGCCTGCACTCACACACAAACACTAATCTCACATCAACACACGCAGACAGAAAAACCACAAGCCAGACCCACTCTAGCCAGCCGGAGTGCACCTCCCGCTATCCTACGGTTGGCCTGACCCACATCTTGTTATAGCCTTAAGTACGCTTAGCCCCAGTAAGTCCTAAACACTATTGCAACTCCTAATCGGCTGCTACAGTACCTATCTGCAGGCCCTGGACAGGAGGAGCTGTAAATTATTTAATGGAGCCTGTCTGTCTTGTCCTTTCTCTTTCAGTACAGTTGAACACTACAATCTAGCCTGTTGTCAAAGTAGTCTGTTGTCTGCTTGGCAACATCCCAGCGGTCATTTCATTTATCTCTCATCCATGTCATTAACTTGTATATTTCCCGGTGGAGATAAACCAACAACAACCACAAAAACTCTGTTGCAAATCATTCACTTCCCTTCAAAATAAGCCCAGCAGAGCTGATAACTGAAACTAAGAGTTCAAAGCTGTAATCTCTGACTCAACATCCCAGCACTGAACTTTTAAGGCCATCAAACAATATAAGACACCTTTGGAAAAGATCTGAGAACCGTTTCTCTCACCTGTGTGTTGTAAACCATTGGCACATCCTCCATGCCTTCCTCATCCTTCACATCCTCTTCTTGGTCACTCTCCAGTCCTGCATTTACCCAAGAGTGATTGGAGCTCTCTTCCTGGTCTAGTGCCTCCAGCTGAGGCAACAGCTCATCCTCTAAAAGGTCAGGAGCATCACCCAGGTCAAGTCTGTGACCATGTTGCTCTCCAAGCAAGACCTCCTCCAGTGCCTGAAACCCATTACTGCTGCTTACGCTCTGGCTTGTAACCAAAGGTCCAGGAACATCATGGTTCCTTCGCTTTGCCGTAGAGAACGGACAGTCCGCAGTGAACACGTTCAGACCATCTGGGAACACCTTAGAAGAGCTGAAGGGATCCTGGTCTGATTTGGAGCTATTTAAGGGGCACCGTTGTGCCGGACTGCCCTGTATTTGGACTTGTTGCTGCTGATGTTCCATTCCAGAATTAGACAGGAAAGGACAACCAGTATCCAAAAGGTTTGAAGCAGATGATGGGATGGCCGTTGAAGAGGCTGGGGCAGAGGAGTAAGACTGAGTTGCATTTACTATAGGGGGAGGCTGACGAGTCAGAGTATAATGAGCAGTAGGATAAGATGAAGCGTGGCTAACCGAGTCAGTTGGGAAAGAATGGGTTGCAGGGGAAGACTGGACAGGGAAGACCAGGTCATTGTCTTCCAACCTTGGACCTGTAGTAAAACCTTGGACCCCTTGGGCTATCTGAAAGCCACTGTGTTGTTGAGAAGGCACAGGCATCATTGAGGCCTCAACCGTAGGGTGAAAGGGACTACCCTCCACACTGAGTGAGTTATGGTGGCCATGCTGGGAATGATTTTGAGGGACGTTGCTCTCATAGTAAAAACCGGTATGTTCCTGATAGGTCTTGCCAATATGATGCAAGCCTTGGTGGGCTATTTGTTGGTGAGAGAGCTGCAGCTGGTTTGAGATTGGGTGTTGATTGAGGCTGTGCTGTCTATGCTGAAGATGTTGATGCTGCTGCTGACTGTACTGCTGATGTTGAGCTTGATGCTGCTGAAATTGTTGTTGCTGCTGAAATTGTTTATGTTGAAGTTGTTGATGATGAATTTGTTGATGGTGTTGATTGTGCTGATGGTAGTTATTCCCTTTTTGATCATGGTTTCCCCACATTGGGCTGTTGTGAAGAAATAGTCCATTGGTCTGGGGCACTTGGTTCATGATATGCCCTTGAAATGATTGCTGCTGTGGCAAAAATGCTCTTCCGTCGTTGCCACCTTCTTCTGGACCAGGAAAGGACTGTTCCATTGAGGTCTGTGCCTTCATAGTGTCAAAATGCCCCACGGGTTGGTTGTAGGGTATCCCATGTTGGATGGTAGAAGATCTGGACCCTGCATCCACCTGAAGAGGCTCCAAACTAGGACCCAGGTGAAGTTCATCATCCAAGGACACAGAACCAGGGGTAAACCCTGGATCATCCTGGACTAAGCTGTCAAGCCCTCCCCCAAATATGCTAGGGTCATCAAAGAAGTCCATGATGGGGTCGGTCATTGTTTGAGTTCAGTGCATTAAGTGTCTGCCCCCTCAGCGGCCCCTACGACAGGACTGCTGAATGCAATAGGGAGCTAATGACTGTCAGAGTTTGTTGATCTGCTGTCTGTCCATCACCAAGAAGGGCTACAGTCTAGAAAAAGAGAGAAAAATTACACATTACT
Source organism: Spinibarbus caldwelli (assembly GCA_039654775.1). NCBI lineage: Eukaryota > Metazoa > Chordata > Actinopteri > Cypriniformes > Cyprinidae > Spinibarbus > Spinibarbus caldwelli. Next base: position 19,867,314 of record CM077221.1, on the reverse strand, counting down.
TTAGATATGTGAAACACCTGGGATTCAGAACTATTTCAATAACATTCTGCATATTCTATTGATTAGATAATTTATTCAAATCTATTTTTAAACAGGTTTGAATCCAAAAACATCTAAGTTTCAAAATAATTCCATCACTGTTCTTTGAGCTTTGCTAATATAAGCCCAAATTTGACTTACAGCATTCAGAGTGTAAGTCTTTAGGTATACTGCTTTTAAAGGGTTAGTTCACCCAAAAATGAAAATTCTGTCATTAATTACTCACCCTCATGTTCCAAACCCGTAAGAACTTCGTTCATCTTCGGAACACAAATTATGATATTTTTGATGATATCCGAGAGCTTTCTTACCCTGCATAGACAGCAACACAGCATGTTCAAAGCCCAGAAATGTATTAAGGACACAGTTGAAATAGTCCAAGTGACATCAGTGGTTCAACCGTAATGTTATAAAGCTATGAGAATACTTTTTGTGCTCAAAGAAAACAAAAATAAAGACTTTATTCAACAATTTATTTTCTGTTGTGTCAGTCTTCGACCCACGTTCATGAGAGTACCATGACACATGCTGTCACATGGACTATTTTAACAATGTCCTTACTACATTTCTGGGCCTTGAATGTCTCAGTTACATTGCTGTCTATGCAGGGTCAGAAAGCTTTCGGATTTCATCAAAAATATCTTAATTTGTGTACCCGAAGATGAATGAAGGTCTTAAGGGTTTGGAACGACATGTAATTAATGAGTAATTAATGACTATCCATTTACCATAGAACACAGAGTTCAGTTCCAAGCAGGACTGGCAGAATTCAGTATTTAAGTAATAGCTTCAAATGAATTTGGAGTGTGAATTTAAATTAAACTGGCAACACCCACATTCTGAGAAATTAGGCTGTGTTCTTCCACCCTTGACAATAAGTTTGCCTGTCTGCGTAAAAGGCCTAAAAACCTCAAAGCTTCAAAACTTTTCAAACTTCTCAAAAAAAAAAAAAAAAAAAGAAAGAAAGAAAAAAGAAAACTTTCAAACAAGCCTTTCATTTTTTCATGTACTATGTGCAACCCTGTTTCCAAAACACCTCAATGTAATTAAAAAAATAAGCTTGTTTAAATGTGTATAAGTGAAATGCAGCAACTCTAAGCAAAGTCAGATTGACATTTCTGACATCTTTAAAGAGTCAAACAACAGATTGCTATTTCGTTAGATGACGTACGCAGAAACAAAATGGCAATGCTAGCATTTGTTTTGACAGGTACGATTATCCACATAGAATATAATGTACTGTTTTATACTCCATGTTTCATGGAAATGTTTTCTAAGGAAGTTTTATTATCATTTATACAAGAATGTTGACTCAGTGATCAATTTATTTAAAAGTGAAGGTTTATCATTAACTGTGTACATCTCCTTGGGTTCCACAACAATCATATGATGTCATACACCCACATCTCTGCAAAGTCAGAGTTTTCAAGTAGGAAGTTCACAATCAAATGGTGTTCTATTGAACATTTCCTAATAACAAGCTAAGAATTACAATTTGCCAAAATATAATTGAATGCAGCATAAACTCAGCAGAAAAGTGAAAAGGAGTAGCAAAGAGCATGTGATGTCATACTTTAAATACAAACCCGATGTTACATCACTCCATTACAAGATACAATACCGCATTGATGCTTTTCTAACATGCCCATCTCCTTAAGTCAGACTCTGGCAATAAACTCTTCCAGAACACCCCGAGGCTTGAGAGAGGTGAAAGGGGAAGGAATGTCTGGGGAACATTTGGCACCATTAGTGGAGCTCAGAAACAGGCATTACAACAAGCACAGCAGCTGAAGAGCTTTCAGCACCAGACAAAAACCAGGTGCTTCACACTCCCCTCAGAGTTTCCTCAGCTATGGAAAAGAGAGAGAGAGTGAGTGGGAACTGTATAATTCTTTGCCAATCCCTGGTCAGGAGAGTGACAGGAGCGTCTTGAGCTGTGTGGGACACACATACAGCTCATTCCATTTCACGCACGCATGCACGCACACGCAACCGGACAGAAAGGGTGAGAGTGAAACAAGCTGTCCTGACCAACAGTGGCTGTGGAGGAGGTCAGTCACGACCTGATGACTCACAACACACACAGATAAACGAAATGGCAGTGCACAGAAACCTAGACACGTTCCATTCCTACAATACCACTCTGTGGTTTCAATCTTTTCTCCCTCTATATACCATTAAACCTACAACAATTCAACTAACACACCAACATAGACTACATTCAATCGCTAGAGAGGGAAGGAAGCATAACACTTGACTGAAGTTGTCGCTCCACATGTAGACTACAAGTTCTTATGGTTTTGTCATTTGAAATAGACTGTAACAGCTGTTTTATATTAATAAAAAAAATTACGAAAGAAAACACATGAAGTAAGGGTCAGTCTTCTGGGCAGCAGCATTCAAAGAAGAAAAAACAGCTCAAACATGAGCCTTATCTTATATCAACAGCAAACTAACAGCTCTGTGTGGGTATTTTGAATCATCCATGCAGCCGTAACTGCGTCTGTCACCAGCGTTCAAAATTACAGGGCACCTCCCATTATCTAGGGGTGGCTTTAGTGTACTGTTTTGCAAGTAGTACACCTGTCTCAAACCAGGAAGCATTTGGGCAGGCACATTGTAATTAAGGCTTACTGTCATGCCAAGTCATCTGGATGAAACTGATATGATATCAGACTATAAGTGAGACGAGTTTTCTGTATTTCACTGTTCCTTAGAGATTTTTGAAGTCTTAAGTATAGGGCTGCATAATTGATTAAAAAAAAAAATCACAGTATGATTACAGCTGATTTAAGTAATTCTTAAAAGTGTTGCTTAGACATTTCCATTTACTGCATTCTACTATGGTTTTAAATTTACAGTATGTATAGAACCAAAGTGAAATGGATCAGTGGTAATTTGGAATTATCTTTAATTCTCAACATTGTAACATACATAGAGTAAAGCCCAATATGCAATGCGTGCTGAACTGCAGGGCTCAAACAATGAGACTGTGTAAACATGCAGTGAGTGTCAGCCTCAGTTATTATAATGGGATTTCTAGTTTTGCCACATTGCTTGCCTCCTGTATATTTATTCAAAATCGTACCATTTTGTTTGTGAAGTTGACCAATTAGTCACCAACTTGATTTATTGATGTACAACACTGTTCAAAAGTTTGGGGTCATGTTTTTATATATTTTTTAAAGAAAATGAATACTTTTATTGAACAAGGACACATTACAGGTGACAGTGAAGACATTTATTATGTTCCAAATGACTTCTATTTCAAATAAAAGCTTTTCTTTTGAACTTTCTGTTCATTGAAGAACCTTGAAACAATGTTCAATGGTTTCCACAAAAATATTAAGCTATCTTCAACATTGATAATAAAAAGGAATGTTTCTTTAGCAGCAAACCAGTATATCAAACTTATTTCTGAATTATCATGTGACTCTGAAGATTGGCGTAATGGCTGTTGAAACTTCAGCATTGCCATCACAGGAATAAATTAAATTTTTTAAATATATTAAAATATAACATTTTTATTGTAATAATAATTGATCAAATAATGCAGCCTTGATATTGGTATAGAATAAGATAAGACTTCTTTTAAAAAAAAAAAGCCCAAACCTTTGAATGGTATACTGTGTAAAACTGCAAAAAATGCAATTCTCATTTCATTTTCGATGTGTTGAAGAAAAAAAAACTGCATGCAGTGACATACAGAACATAGATATTTTAATATAAATTATATTGATCAAAATTTGTGATTACAATATCAATGAAAAAAAAAAAAAATATATATATATATATATATATATATATATATATATATATATATATATATATATATATAAGGCAGCTAGGGCTGTGACGGTGGCAGATTTTTACCACCGCGGCGGTAATGGACCAACTACCGCCGGTGGCGCGGTGGTATGATATTAATTAGCCTATATTTATACATAAGAATTATATATATAATATTCAAATTCAAAATTGTATATATATATATATATATATATATATAAAATTTTGAAACGCAACAAATAAATGAGGCTCGATCATCTATTAACAAACGTGCGTGTTTATTTTAGCACTTCCGTCAGTGAACTCGCAGCCTGCAAAACACTAAAATAAGTATCAAACAAATAATAGTCAAATAGGAAAGTAGTCTTAAATAAAAAAATTTAAAAAAAGTTAAATACACACTGTCAACCGGACGCGAGCGGCGCGGCAAGACACGACAAAATAATCAGTGATGCTGTGTACATTGGATGCTGCATGACATGACACGACAAATCCCCACAGTAAACTGCTTCGTCCTGTTTATGACGTACTGACACAAAGTTCAAATGTCCTGTGTAGACACTCAACCTGTTGTGTTGCGACCATGGACTATAGGTTGCGACACGGCGTGACACCTGTCGCATCTGGTTTAGACACGGTTCTGTTCCGCCACCAAGCAAGCGGCCGCGTTAAGTCCTCGTCTGCACGCTTTCTGTGTGGAATAGGAATCACGGCGTATGCTGCCACATTTCTTGGTAGCATCTTACATTTATCACTGTCTCGTTTGTATTTTGCCAGTTTGGAGAAAGCCTCACCAATACAAACCTGACCAGCCGAGCGTTTGCGATCACGTGAACTTGAAGACACTTGTACAAACGCGGATGGGTGACATGAATGGAAATGATTCCAGATCGGCGATGTAGTATTTGGTTTCCCAACAAGGTCCATCGCTCAACACGAAATAAATTTGCTGAATGCAGAATAAACTGTATTTTCCTGCGCTCAAACCTGCCAATCTAAAGGAAACGCAGTGTATTGTGTTTGAGGTAATTTGTGAATTAACATAGACTTATAGTCTAAATAAAACAATTGGCAACTGTTATATTATTACATTTGTATACAAAACTTTGTATTATGCTTGTTATAGAGTGTGTGACGTCACGTGCACTACTGCGGTGACAACCGACCATCGCAGTGACGCGGTTGTCACGGCGACTGTCACAGCCCTAAAGGCAGCCCCATTGCTGTAGCAATGGATTACCGGTGGTTCTTATGAAACATTGTGGCACAGACACAACAGACTCAAAACAGATTTATGTAAACACTCATTGCCAACCTTCCAAGCACAGATAGCCAACCAGTTCTGATCAGCCTATTTGGCTGTGAAGACTGATTTATATCGACTCGCTTCCAGAGGATAAGCATCAGGCCAGAAACATTTCTCTTGAGAAGAGAGGCCAGAGGTGTCTTCCAGAAACTGCATCAGTCCACAGCTGAAAGACACACTGATAAGAGCCCTGCCGTCTCAGGCCATTAGCTGTGCACTATACAAGCAAAAACACGTGCAACTTCCTACTACTGAAAAACACTGCTACCCCTCCCCCAACACACACTCTTCACAGATTCTATCTAACACAAGTCTCTTTCATAGAGTAACCTACAATATCCAATTCGCTCTGCATTTCTGCAACATGTCTTACATCCCTGGTTAATGAAAGAGTCACTAATATGAGTCAATGATGTGATTCAATGCGTTTCACAAATCTAATCCACTGTGTTTTTTTCGTGCCAGTGAGAGTGCATGACTTCAACAAGATGAGGCATAGTTGGGTGTCAGTGCTGCTGGTCTTGGACTGCACACATCAACGCATTTCCGTTGTGAAACTGCCCTGTGACAGAAGCCAAGTCATATATGCCAAAATGTGACTCATCTAAAAAGCAGGTAGAGGTTGCCAGGTGCCAGAGACCAGTTTCGGAGCTTTATTTGACTATGGTAAGGGTTTTTTCTGGACGAGTGAAGCTGATCCCGGACCACCCCTATCAAGTAACCTCTTTTTTTAGTGATTCATTTTCCCACAGCACAGCCATGCTTTAACCAACACAACAGGTGGCGAGTGAAGTTTCAACGACTTCTATATCAAAAGTGGAACAACAGAAGGAAGATATTGCTTTCTTGTCTTTTTATGAAACTTCTTGTGCCATATGGAGGGATTGATCTCTGTAAGAACAGTTCATGTCTGTTCATTAAAATTTCTGACTGATTTGTTTAAGCTGCTTTTTTGCTATGGCTGACAAACGATAAATTGCTGTATTAAAAATTCTGTACTATTTTGTCTAAAATAATTACAAATAGAACACTAAAAACTAAAATTGTTTTAAATGCTACAAGTGAATTTAAGCATCATAATGTATTGTTTAAAAAATGGATTTTCATTATGAAATTTTCTAAAGATTACATTTATCAGTGTTGATTAAATTTAGTTTCTTTTTGAAGATTAAGTTAGTGCATGTTCGATGATGGCAAAGGATGCTTTTCCACATTTCAGTCAACAGCTTGGTAAACTTCTATAGTGGTGAACAGGAGACTACAGCAATAATGACTTTTGTGTTCACATTTGCTCCAATAGCAAAAAAAAAAAATTAAAAAAAAACAAACAACAACAACAAAAAAACTAAATTAAAGCATTTTATACAACTTTCCTACAGAGGAAAACAAATATATACAGAGATTGATTATGGTAGTCAGAAGAGAGAAAGATGTCAAATTTGCCATCAGCCTCTTAGCTGTTCAACCTCGCAGGTGTTTCTAATACCTTTTTTATTTAATGTCACAGTAATATAACACAAACTACAGTGTAATAAATGTACATTAAATTCTTAAAAAAACAAAAACAACAAAAAAAGAACTTAATAATTTATGATGTTAATAACCGTGAATCACGTCATCACAGTCTGTGAAAAGAGTCCATTAAATACCCAATACATTTATTTTAATGTTGCCTGATAACTGACATGTTTACTGTGGATCCCTAGTGAAAAAAGTCAAAGAAATAACCCATCCCCCAAAAATAACGCTTCGTTTAGATCTTCCAGCATGAGAACAAGTCTAGTCTTACAACTTTCACTTTTAAAACAAATTTATACTGCCAGTTACAGCTGATAGCCATGCAGGTCTTGCAGATGCAATTTAAGATGAGTGTGGTCCTTATATTATGTTCAACAAACTTTTATCTATTCTTAGCATACTTCTAAACATAAAAGTGGACCATACATAAGATCTTACATAACAGTGGACAAATAATGAACCTGTCTCCATTGAGGAATGACAAAAGCCACTCCTTACAAAGAAAGGCAGGAAAAAACAACTGCTTGCTGGTGCACAAAAAGGCACAGGGCATAACAATAATAAAAGAGTCAGAAAATACATTAAATAAACACATTCTGTACCAACCACTGACAACACACCAGTTACAGTTCTTAGATAATGTATAAAATGAATTAACGTAAAGCTGGCTGAACAAGATTTTCTCTTGATCTAATGGAAAAGTACTTCAATTATCTTCTATCTTCATGACTCATGATGCTCACAGATGATTTTTCAAGCAGAGGAAAATGTATGTGGGCTCAAATTATCCTGTCCCTGCTGGAGCTTCCATACTGACTCATCAGTGAACGACATTTTGCTTCCTGATGTAAGTTCAACAGCACTTCAGATGGAGATGGGCGTTGAGGTATTTATTGTTTTAGGAGCTGAAGTGCATCTCTAAATTCCAACACTTCCTGCCCGCAGCAGTTGATTCTGGTTTACTGCACTTCATGCCTTGCCCTACTACAAAAAACACTCCATATACTTATAATTCAGAGTTGAATATTTCCTTTTATGTGAGCAATCCACTTTTATCCAAAGCGACTTAGGGGTCATTCACACAGGATGTTTTCTTGTGTTCGTCTGTTTTTTAAATTGTTTTTCTATGTGTACGCTGTTTGCTGTACGTGGCCTATGTGAACAGCCTGTTTCAATGCACTCAAGGTGGTCTATCTGCACATTTTGAAGGCTAAATGCAAACAACACTCTCTGGAGTCCCAGCATCTTCCCTGGCCAGATTTTACTAACTCAACCTGTAGTTTGAAACTACAGGCAGAACTAATATGCTCACAGACCTGCACACAGTCTATAACATACAGATCTGTATGTAACAGAGCTGAAACTTGCAATGAATATTTGCAGATTATAAACTAGCAGTCCAGTGAAAGATAGATGCCATGTGTTTCTGAAGAGAACCTGTAGGGTTCCCCAGGAAAGCAGATCATTAGAGCTCATGATCGCTGCAGTCTATGTAACTAAGGTGAGTTACATAGACTAGATAAGACAGGTTTACCTACACATGGCAGAAACAAACACACTGTTGGACAGAAGAACAGCACAACTGAGCTCTGGAGGTCCCACAAACAAAAACGTACAATGGTACTAGGGTTTTCTGTAAATGTACATGAATATGGTAATTAGGGTTGGGCGATGTCTACCAAATTGGCATCGGACGATGTCTACAATGAAACATCGTGATGGACGAAGACATCGGGGGGCGGGGTTAGGGGTGTGCCCGTATTCAGAAAGGCACGGAAAACAAATAACACGTTCTACGGAGTCACTAAAGGGACATGGTTAGCCGCTTGATGGCGGTAGCCTGTTACATTACAATAGCCCACATGAAAGTTCACTTACCACATAGACAAAGTAAGGAGAGATGACTGATAGGACGATGGCGAACGATTTGCAGATCCTGAGCACCACTGACAAACGTCTAATCTTGTAAAATGTGTGGTAAGTACTGCCACTCCGTATTATAGAGTCCGTGTGATCGTGAATCTCAAAAGTGAAAGTAAAATGAGAGCGCGCATTCGAAAGCCGTTTCAATGCCCTGCATATTAATAGCGGCTCCCCAATTTATTTACAATATAATTGGGGGGGGGGGGGGGGGGGGGGGGGGGTTATATTCAACAAATACATATGGGTGATTCTTCAATTATAAGGAGTTGTATAATTGTTAAAATTGTTGTATAAATGTTGTATAATTTATTATTAAGTTTTAAACTTAATAATATTCTATAATAAACTTTAACAACATTTTTTTCTATTTTGGACATGTTGCCTACCCAGAGCCCTCAACCTCTCTTTAAAAAAATTTACTTACATTTTTTTCCAACAAAACTTTTTAATCAATTAAAATGTATGTTATTTAAGTGTTTTTTTTTTTTATAAAATAAAATATATGGTGTCGTTACCATCAGGCTGAGTATTTAAGAAAGTGGGTTTTTTAAATTTACAATTTTTCCAGATCTGAGAGTCAATGACGTCATTACCGAAACACTCAAATTGTAATTCATTAACAAACCATTTCTTTAAGTTAAAAAAACCCACTTCACGGTTGAACAAGGCCATGATCAAATCTTTACTCCAGTAAATGTCATATATGTGACCCTGCACCACAAAACCAGTCTTAAGTAGCACAGGTATATTTGTAGCAATAACCAAAAATACATTTTATGGGTCAAAATTATTGATTTTTCTATTACGCTGAAAATCATTAGGATATTAAGTAAAGATCATGTTCCATGAAGATATTTTGTAAATTTCCTATCGTAAATATATCAAAACTTAATTTTTGATTAGTAATATGCATTGCTAAGAACTTCATTTGGACAACGTTAAAGGTGATTTTCTCAATAGCTATTTTGATTTTTTAGCACCCTCAGATTCCAGATTTTCAAAAAGTTGTATCTCGGCCAAATATTGTCCTATCCTAACAAACCATACATCAATGGAAAGCTTATTTATTCAGATTTATTTCAGATTGACCCTTATGACTGGTTTTGTGGTTCAGGGTCACAAATGTTTCAAAATAGCTCATATTTTGAGAATGTTTCACTCTACAAGCTCTCAATGTAGTCAAAAGTGCCTAACTGCAGAATCACCCATATATCATGGTACCATGGTATTACCACAGTATTTTGTGTGTGGGTCAGAAACATGTTCATGACTTATATTACTTCATACCATCTTCCAGTGGTCAAGCGTGTAATCCTACCTCTGTCTTCACAGGTGACCAGTATGAAACTACACTCCAGTATTAGATGAAATCACTCTACTTCCAGAACATCACCTGGCACGCGCGCTTCAGCCTCGCAACCAGAACATTTCCAACTTTAAACGTGTCTTCATATTTTGTCACGACAGCGAAGGAACATGACAATCCTTGAGATACAAACTGTTATTTTCCTGTTACGTTCGTCCGTAGAGTGCGCTCGGTCGCTGTTAGTTCAGAACCACCGTTTGCTGGAAACACAGTGCTGTCCATGTCGTGCCTTTCACGTGGAGCTCATATCGTGACAGTCTACCTGAGCTCAGGTGCTGCGAGTGTTTGTTTCATCCAGACTGGGATTCCCTTCCCTTCTCTCTCTCTCTCTCTCTCTCTCTCTCTCTCTCTCATCAGGACTGACAGCTAGCAGAGTTTCAGCACTGTCGCACTCTGTAACCATCTACATTATCTTTATCCTAGCAGAGGAAACAAATAAACGAACTTACCCAAACGAAGACAAATCCCGCGGTGACAGCGCGATCATTCACGGAGAGATAAAATAGCCAAGTTTTTGTCGTAGTTAATATCGCGGCTGGGCGACCTCAGCGGTTCCAGCGCTGCTGACGTAGGAATGATGATAAACGTACATTTGCATATGTGTTAAGTCCTCTGTGATTGGTCGAAGTTGAATTCATTTGTTTGGAGTAACTGGGACGCCCGTTTGATCTCAAGTTGAGTTTTAGCAAAGAGCTATATCATGTCTTTAAAGTGTTACTCGTAATCTGTAACATGAGCGTACTGTACGCGAAACGTGAAGTTAGTACGTTCAACAAACAAGATGGCCGTTCCGGGGCGTCAGCCAATCAGCGAGGGCTTTACATTGATCGTGAATCAGCCTATGGCAGCGGAAGCAGTGGGTGGAGAGAAGTGGGGAAAAGTTGCTGTCGGTGCCTCTGATATTTGATCACCTCTGGTGGATCTTTTGGGAACTGATTCATGTAAACACTGACATGACAGATCCAGCAGAAACTGGAGCATGTCAAATAGAAAATGTGTATAATCAATAATCAAAATGACTTGTTTTATCCAGCACCAACTTATGATCACAGTACTATATTAGAAATGCTGAGAGTATGTGTGTTTTTATTAACTTTTTATTACAAATATCTATCCACTAAATACAAAATCAGACCAGTTTCATTGTTTATGCATTTATTTGCTTATAACAGTTAAAAAAAAATGCATTACTTACAGAGCTGAGCTCACATCAGTATTCTTACTGAAACTGTCCAAAATAAACTTTAAAAAAAATGCATCGTAAAACAGCAAAATCCATAAATTTCTAGATAAATAAATGAGAGCTATGGACTCTATAGAGGCCATTCATTTCATTGAACCGCTCCACTATTTACACATCAAACCCATTTAGATCAAACCGTTAGGACAAAATAAAAGTGAATTACACTGCTGAACAATAAGGATTAACTTAGTGACTTAATGAATAGTATTTGTCTTGCTCTGTATTTTACATTAAAACTATTTCATACACAGGATATTACACGCACAAAAAAACGACCTCAACCCAAATACATCAAGACGCAAAATCAAAGCGCTCTGTCCCAGTCTGCAAATGTATGCTTGAAATTAAAACTTCTTAACCAAGTTTGTAGGAAAATAATGGGAAAATTTATTAAATCCATCAAATTATCAGTTAGAAAACCAAGTTTATCAATTAAAAGAGCATGACCTACACAAATAAGTGAGGTGGTTTGTTGTGCCTGAAAGCATTAACATGTGCAAGTAACAGTACTGACTAGAACCATCTCTGTGCCGTCTGTGCGTTCAAGCCTCAGCACTGAAATGAACGAGTGGGGTCTTTAGATTTATACTGGGAACATGTCTATAATTCTTAAGCCATTATAGCAGTTTAAAACAGTTTTCTTTTAAGCGGAGCGAGGGTTTTGCGAATGAAGATGAAGTTCATAGAACTGCATCAGAATTCTATATATGTGGTTCGGCGCAGCAACGGTATCGTAGCACCCCTCCTGGTGGACTGACAGAAGCACTGAAGGTTCACGTCTGAAGGGGGTTGTCCTCTTTGCTGAAGGGCTGAGTGGAACCAGGCTTCACCCAAGACAGGCCAGACACCGGCAGTCCTTTGTTATAATCCTCTGGCCGCCGCTACAACAACAAAAGGAAGACCATTGGTCACAAGCACCAAGGATGTAATTAATATTCTCACAATTCACATTCTAACCAACCCACAAGTATGCAGAGTAGAAAAAGATGACAGGAAATAGAAAAGTAAACGGTGTTCCACACACACACACAAGCTCATGCTTTAAAACGACACATGCATCAGATACCAGGAAGAAGCCAGTTTTTACTTGGTTGTGGGGAGCAGTCAGGGGAGCGTCACACACTCACTTTAAGTGAAAACATCTTCTCTTTTGCCTCTTCATGCACCACTGGATTCCACGGAGAGAAGCTGCAGAGAGAAAACAAACATCAGATGCGGAAAAACAAATGAGCCAAAGTCCAGCCTGATGATTCAACGCTGAACTTTTAACCCCACTGAACTAAAACTCCTGGTTTCATTTTCACAAATGAATCCAAGTTTCAAATAGTTAGGCTACATTTGCACTGCAAGGCTTAATGCACAAATCCAGTCTTTTGATGATTTTTGTCTTGCCTGTATCCAATTTCTGCGTTTACATTTATCCCACACAAACTAGAATGATTCCACAGAACTATTCCAACTGCTGACTCTCGACTTTTGAATGGCTGTACATAAAATTATTTATATAACACGTCGAACGCACAACAGATGCAATAACCCTCCTTATAACATGTTCACTTGCCAATATTGACAAACTGAAGCTGTCATTTATGTGTAGCACAAAATTTGACTGAACAGATAAAAATAACTGTTGTTTTTGCCAGTTATTTCATCTGTGGGTTGTTAGATCTAGAATTCTGAAGTGATTTATTAAAATGAATTTGAGCAACAGATTGTGCTTATGCATTATCTGTGGTCTGTGCAGCATCTCTATATAGCCAAGCTGTGGGTTTACTTCAAAAACACTAATGTTATCACCTCATTGATGAAAAATATAATTTATCTAGCTTCCAAAGATATTTTATTTATAATATTCATGGGGCACTGGCTCAAAACAAGTTTCTATGCTCCTGAATGTGCACAATCTATATATAAAGTTTCCATCTCAAAAGAAGCCGTGAGTTGTGGTGGCTTGGAGTTCGAACTTCGCTCAGATGTCCAGATATCAGATAGGTATACGATTTAAAACCACATTTGTAAGTGGCTCAGAATGGATACAAAAAAAACCAATGTTTTTTGTGTTTACATGTGTGCAACAATATGCAATCTGTGTCAGATGTGAGTTCAGATTTTTTTTTTTTTTTTTGAGGGAAAACGTCACAGTACAATATCTGAGTGCTGCACTTGCCTTATTGCATAAGGGTCATCTATCTTGGGCTGATCAAACAGGTGACTATTACATAGCTTGACACTGTCTACCACCTTGTTTTTGAAGAGCTGGATGTCTTTGTCATACCTGCACAAAAAAAAACATTGATAATAATAAGCAAAAGCAGTAGAGTTTATATGACTTCAAAACAAGCACTTAACTACTGGAAGGCACAGCTAAGAGGAAATGAATGTGTGTGTGGTGTGTGTGTGTGTGTGTGTGTGTGTGTTGGGGCGGGGCGGGGTGGGGGTACATTGAGAAAGACATTGTGGTTACTTCATTTCACCAAAAAAGAAGCAACTTCTGACACTTTTTGACTTTTTTTTTTTTCACTTTTTGACTTTGACAGTCATTCTTATTTAGTGTACGTGCTGGGATGAGTTCGAAATGTGATGACTAAAAAAAAAAAAAAAGATCAAAATAGAATCTATTACTCACAGCACTGCAGCCTCTGGGTTGAGCGGATCCATGGTGTTGATCTTATAGAAGATTGTGCGGGCGTACATAAGGACCTGCCAGATATGATTGTGGTTTCGTCTGCAAGTTTAGAAAAATTTAAATGAATAAAATCCTTTTCCAATAGTCGCATAGTAAACAAATATTGCCAAAACAACCTTGAACCCCTTTAGATTTAGATTCCAGGGAGGTAAATGTCAATACAGTAAGACAGTAGTTTTTTTTTTTTTTAAACAGACCTCCATTTGGTGAAAGCTCTCCTTACATCCAGCTCTCCAGAGACCGGGTCCACTAGTGGGTGGAAAACTGGGGTGTCAAAAACAACCCTCTGAAAAAAAAAAAAAAAAAACACACAAACACAACAAAAGAAGAACAGATCAGCTCTTCTAGTGACAGCAAACTGAGATGACATGGCCATTGTAAAAATTATGTGTTCCCAAATATTTTGAACAATTAGTCCTTTGTGAGTTAAGCATAGCTATTATTGCCAACAGACATTTCCACGACTTAAGTATTTATTCATTTCTGTGACTTAAAAATAAGAAAACAAGCATGCCAGTAAGAAACTGTATGATGTAAATAAAATGAACACATTCTCTACTGTCTTGATAATGTCACCAGTAATTTTCTGTTCCCAGACACACCCTGATGTCATTACATCTTCCAGTTACAGAATTTAGACTGAAGTATTTCAACATTCCATTTGGCATTAAAAACAATGAAACTTGTAAATACAGTAAAGTTTGACTTTACCATGTCTAATTTAAGCAAGAGATTAGCCAGCAGAGGTGAAAATTTGAAGTCTTTGTAGAAATCAAATTCTACTAAAAAGTTGTTTATCATCATCCCTCTCCTGTGTCTATTTTTTAAACAGACCTTTACATGACAAACTCTCCTCTGCACGATCTGACTTGTGTTGCAGCTTGAAATTAAACACACTACGCTGGCTTCGTCTGGCCAGAGGAGAACTGCCCCCTGACTGAGCCTGGCTTCTCCCAAGGTTTTTTTCTTCATTCTTTGCCACTGTTGCCTTTGGCTTGCTTAGTTGAGGATGCTTAATTTCTGGCAATATTGTCAGCTTGATTGCATAGACAATATTTGAAAAGAACTGAACTGAGCTGGACGTTGACGTCACTGATTCAACAATGAACTGACTTCAACTGAAAAATTGACTGTTTAGTATTGTCCTCCTGCATTATCGACACACTGTTTTCCTGTTTAACACTGTAAAGTTGCTTTGAAAAAAATCTGTATTGTATACTGTGATATATAAAAAAAATACATACTGCATCACATTCTCACAGGCAGTAAAAGTTCATATATAGTGTTATTATTAAAAAAGGTGTATATTGGAAGTATTTCTGCTATATCAGTTCCTTGGTTTTAGATTGCACAAGCACTTTCATCACTACTTTCGGCAGTCATAACTCCAATAACAGCTCTGGATCAAGGTGCTTTTTTCCAGCAAACTAAAGTGGGGAGCACATCACAGCGAGTCATGCATAGAATGAAGACACATAGCAAAACCTTGGCCATGTTACAGCACAAAATTCAGTGGAAAGATGTGTGGAAATTGTATACTATACTTACAGGACAGTCTCCATCTGGGTAGTTATCAGGAATGTAGACAGTGAACTTAAACACACCATCTTGGTACAAGCCATGTCGAATGAAAATCACACCAAACCACACTGCGACAGAAACAAGACATTGATGGATACTTAGAGCAAATCAGCAATATAGCAAATCAATTTAACTCTTCAGCTCAGTTATTGAACATTGATAATTTCACAGTTAATCTATTTGATGATTCAAACAAGTAATAAAACACACAATGACTAATGCTGTGTTCCATTCAAAAACAGGTGTGGGAGTTTTCTATATGTCTGACTTGCAACCATATTCATTTCTGTGGTCTGATGTTTGGTAGACACGCGAAGAAATAAAATGCCAATCCTAGTATTTGTTTTGCATGTATGAGAACATATTACAATCCATTTCATTAATCATGCACATCTCCCTGGACACCAACATATTCACGTGACACTTCAACCCCATTCTGACACAGCCATAGACTTCCATACAAGGTTCCAAGTTGATCAACTGCACATTCTGCTGCACTTTTCCAAGCAGGAAGTTCTTTTGGAGTTGAATGGAATGCAGCATTAGAGCATTCTGGGTGAATGCATCTGTGACAGACAGAATAGAGAAGAAGACATGCTTACTTAGTGCTGATCTGTATGAAGGCTGTACATAGATGCCAGGGAGCTTCTGCTTGATCACCAGTGTGCTGAAACAGACACATGGTCATAATTGTCCATTTCAAACATACACCTCAAAATATGCTGCCAAACATAAGTGTTGCTACATAACTCCAAGGTAACTGCTGAATAATAAATGTGATGCATATTCTTATTTAATACAGGTATATGGTCATAAAATTCTATTCAATCTCAGGTATAAGATTTATTCAACACTACTAAAAGGCCATCAAAACCGTTATTGCCCTAAACCTAGTTGAAGCCTGTGGAACCTAGTCTTCTGAACAGTCACTCATGAAAGCCAATAAAAAAAAAAAAGAGAGCATAACTCACAACTCAGCGAGCAGCGAGTACTCCAGGTAGAAAGGGCCGTATGAGGCATGGGTGCCATTGGCAGACTGTGTAGAGGAGGCCGGCGAGGCGGCTTTAGTGATGGGGATGGCATTCTTCGGGATGGAGGGAAGCTGCTTTTTACCAAACGGAGGATGAGCTGGACTGGATCTCTGCTCCCCTGGACCACCCTGCTCCTCACCGTCAGATCTCTGCATAAACAAATGACACTTATTTAATAGTTCTAAAATCTATAGAAACCTTTTATTTGCAATAGTTAATAATGTTTAAAACATCTAAAATTTCCACGGCCAAATCAATGACCATGTAATACTCAGCATGCCTGATAATGTCCAGCATCATCTCTTCAAAGAGATATATAAATTTTTAATGCAGTAAATGAAACAAGAAGTACTTTAACTCAAAGTATTTTTTTTTTTTTTACTGTTCAACATTAAGTTGCTAGAATCAAAGAAAGAGAAAAAAAGTGATATACTACAAATGCAAAATATAAATATTTCCTTTTGAATTTAAGTGAAATGTGATGTTGAATTGGAAATCAATTGGAAAATTTTTTGCAAGCTTCTTTCTTATACATTTTTTCTTACTGATTATGTCTTGTACTTACCACCAATACATATCTAGCACTGTCAATACATTTTACCACATTTAAATTAATTATGCAGAATTCCACATATTTCCTCCTTAAATCAGCAGAGAGAGAGAGAAAAGAAAAATACACAGAATCCATCTAGGCCTGACTATAATTCAGGAGACAGGGAAGGTAAAAATCAGACACCAGAAATTCATAAGCTGTAGAGGCCTGGGCTTTAATGGGGTTTAATGAAAAGAAAAACTAACACAGCAAACTGATTCAGCTATTCAGCACACAGCCTGCAATAAAGCCAACAACAACAAAATACAGCTGAATATCACAGAATACAGTCAAATACACCCTTCAAAGAAATGACTAACAGCTAGTCCAAGTGTCTATCATAAATCAAACAGAAAGCAGTTGGGTCATGAGTCAGCATCTATTAAGAAACAGCTGAATTTAACATCTTTATGACAGCTGCGATGCCACGCCACACCAAAGTCAGGACAACACCTTTGTAGATTACAACAAACAAATTGTTACTCCTTTTGCTGAACCAAGTCAAAAGCACTAATTGACTGCAATTCTCAGACTTTACCAAGAATTTAAAACAACCATAAATTCCAAAACAAATCAGAATTGAGTAACTAGTCTCCATCATTCTGTAGGGAAAAAAACAAAAACAAAAAAAAAGTCTTCCTCCACCACAAAAGCTTGTGACTTTAGAGAGGCTGATCTGTGCAAAATCACCTTTAGACCCTGAGCCTCCCCACGTGATTCCTTATTAAAATCACCTGTTGTAAACATTACTCTGTTAACAGTCATTTAGACTTCAAGTATAGGAGACTGGGATGTTTATACATGTTAACAATGTCAGACAGTATCTCAAAAAAACAAAAAAAAAAAATATGCCAACTAAGTTCATACAATTGCATTACAAGTACTGCTTTTACGGCATACTGTCTGACAGAAGAAACTGTGAGACATCTTTTGTCAATCTCACAAACCAATCCACAAGCTAGTTTAATGGGCCAGATATACATGATAGGATCAAGAAAGGTCAAATATGTTCATGAAAAGACATACAGGTGGACTGCCATTCACCTTACGACCAGCATTTGTCGACATGTTCCAAAACGGGTTCATTACTCATTGAGCTCTCGATGGGTGTATGCTTGTTCACTGTTTGGTGGCATCCGAAGAATTCGCTGTGAGAGAAAGAGAGAGAGAGAAAGAGAAAAAAAAAGTGCTGATGAGAGCCTGGACATTTGGAGAACACAATGGGCAACCTGATGCTTCATGGCAGCTGGTGGCAATCCAATCCCAACTAACCATGTTGTTGTCAGCACTAGTGAGAACTTCAGTGAGCTACAGTCTAATATAGGAGTTTTCAATCTTTTACATGACACAGACCGCCAAATATTATCATCCTGAGAGACCCCCCACTCTAAAGACAGCTGTACATATACATACATATATATATATATATATATATATATATATATATATATATATATATATATATATATATATATTAGATTCAATTTATACTAAACAGATAATATTAGAAATGGGTAAAAATTTATTTGCATTTTTTTAGTTTCTATTAGGTTACATACACACTATAGTTTATTTATTTATTTATTTTTGTATTCATTTATTAAATTTGGAACAGCCAGATCTAACAGACATTAACCCAAGGACCAAGAATTCTCCTTATAGTTCATATAAAACTATATCCAGGATGAGGGAAAATCCAGTGGTAATATTATACTGCGGCAGATGTCAACGCCTGAGACATTGGACGAACCGCCTCTACTAGAAACAATAGCTCAGACTCTTCGTAAGGCAAATATATTGCTTTTATTTCTACCTGACACCCTCTGCAGGAAGCTTTGTTTGGTGACCGCTAAAATTTAGCGTTTAATGAAGTGTTCTCTGGGTTAAAACACAGTTTTTAAAGCAGAGTTTGCGTTACCGTCACGGTATTTGTAATTGGACTAGACTAGCCTTTATTTAGCAAAACCTCCATAACTACCGGAGTTCTACTTACCTGAGACAAATAATGTCACCTGGCTGAAGACATGTTACACGGTAACTTGTCCAAAAGTGAAATAGTTTGATTTAGACTATTTTTTAGGTCTGTAGAGTTAACTAAACCACCGTCGACCCTGTTATCCGAATCATCTCACACAAATACCGAACACACCGCTAACTAACTTGACAGGAAAAGGCGGGACATAAACACAAGTGAGAGACGGTGATTGGCTCTCATTGTGAGTGACAAGCCCTTCACTCTATTAAACGTTCAATACAGAAATCCACAAGGTTAAATGTCTCCAGGTTAAAATTAGAGAGCAAATATTTGGCACATACCGATCATTTTAGATGGAAAATAGTGTGGGAATGTCATCAGCTGCAAAGTGTACAGCGAAAGTGGTTTTAAACCAGCTGACAAAAAGACTTGTTTCTTATGTTGTCAGTTTAAGTTATGAGCTGAGCGTTTTAACGGACGCGAGTTGTGGATTTGATCTTGCAGTACGATATATACAGGCATAACGTCATCTACGTTAAACGTTCATAAACATATCTAAATTAGAATGGACTTTGAGAAACTTACCGTGCTAAACTCAAGACATTTCTCGGGTTTTTAAAACACAGTATCCACCCTCCCCGTTGACGGACGGCACAGAATGAGCTCGCGCGCTCTCATTGGTTTATAGACGGTTTCATCGGGCGCACGCGCCCCGCGGCCCCTAAATTAACTTCCGGTCTGTGTTTGTTTATCGGTCTGGTTAGTGGCGCCGGGCGCTACAAACGCAGTTAAAGTAAAAGTGATGAGTAATGATGTTGGGCTCAGGTTGTTGTGCTGTGGGATGTGTTTCCCATACATTTATTTATTTGTGGCGACCCGCCATGATATCAAAATTGACCGATTTTCCAAAAGGCTTCGTTGAATAAACATGAGCACGTACTGCACTTTAAAAATCAAAACGAGGCGCGGGTGTTTTTATATCACTGTATTTCTGAAGGAAGACTGTCTTTAGAAAATTTTCGATGTTATTTTCATTTCATCTTGCATGTTCAGCGCTGCTTTGTTTACGGTCTTTACCGAGGAAACCTCTATTTCTCCCGCTTTAAAGCCCCTCCTGCTGGCAGAGAATGAATTTGCATTTTCAATAAACCCGTCTGATTTATGCAGCAAACATATTTAGCTTGTTAATGAGACCCGCGGTACATTATTGGTGCATTTCCCTGTTAATCATATCAGACCAAGGTAGTAAGTTCGGATTGGTCCTTTTAATCATGCCTTTATGTGAATTTATTAAACCGATTCATTGCAATATTTATTCATACATAATGAGGTCAATTCATTACCAGCTTCAGTGTATCTTTTACAGTCAACCATTGTTTTAATTGAAAGCAAATCACTTGTTGTAAAAATAGGAATATGTCATATATTTCTTTAATTTTTATATTAGTCTTTATAAAACCAAAACTTCAAATATTCCTGAGCTATTACACCGTTTGCAGTAGAAATAATGTAGCATATCAGTTCCCTTCATATAAGAAAAGTTACACATTTTTAGTCATTATAGGAACTGTTTGGAGATATAGCTGATGACGCATACTTGGCCTTTCACTTCAGCGTTCAATAATAAAGTTAAAAATTAAATATATTTTCCGCATACAAGTGGATTGACTGATTTTGCAATGTCCCCTTTAGGACAACAGAGGGAGTCAAATACTAGGAATCAGAGTAACTCAACAATCTCCCCTACTGACTGCCTAATTTAATCCTCTCTAAATAGGCACATAGGTTTTTGCTTTGGAAAATTTTCAGGCTTTTCCATTTTCAAGCGACAGCTGAAAACTCATCTCTTTTGATACTATTTGACTTCATCCTACATTTAAAAAAAAAAAAAAAAAGTTTTTTTATTTATTCCTTCCCTTTCTAGCTTGTACTTGGTATTACAAGCACTACCTGTGTCTGTTTACCTCTCTAAGATGAATCGCTTTATGTATTCCCCAATTGTAAGTTGCTTTAGATAAAAGCATCTGCAAAATGACTAAATGTAAATGTAAATGAAATCAGTAGTGTCATTATCAAGTTTGTCAATGATGATTTCATTACATGGTCACAATAGTAGATTGCATATAGTTTCATGATGGCCTGCTACAATAGCATATGGATGTTTTCCCTACTGACTTCTGGAGTAATTGCAGCACTGTAAAATTTGGTACCTGACATTTGATTGATTGATTTCTTGAGGGATATGCCTAATAATAATTTATGTGGAACATAGATAAAAAGAAAAAACTAATTTACTGCTTCAACGATTTACCTAATTGAGGAAAATGACATTGTCCAGAACTGAAAGTGGAAGCTAATTATTGACTTAATTATTGTTTAATTATCTGATTCCATTTTGTTTTTCAAAGCAGTCTGCTAATAAAAGTAATTGGCCCATAGTTTCTTGATGCAGCCAGTAAACAAAGCAAGGTCACTGACTCATTGACAGAATGAATTTGACTGGATTCCAGTGGCATTTCCAAAATGTAAATGTTGGACACGAGAAAGGTGATTGCACTCGGCCTCAAATGCAAATACCCTCTGGCCTATCCAGCTCAGAGCTGGATATGTTAAGAATGTTGCCAGCATAGAAAATGACTGTTTGCTTTGTTCAGCAAATAAAATAATGTGGCACAATCTGATTTCGGCCTGATCTTATTAATGTCATTCTGATGTCGTGTAAAAACAAGTCAACACTGAATGTTTTATATGTTCTGCTATGAAATAGTAATAGCAATATCTGTGTATATTTTTCTGTAGGCAACAGTGGTACTGTCTCTTAGGGGTTGTAATGTATGAGTTCACCATAATGAGGTCTGACCTAAGAGGTAAACAGAGCTAAAATTCAGCAAGACTTTTTGTGCTCCCATTTAGACTTTAACATAAGCAGGAAGACCTGTTTAAAAAAACCTTTTTTGAGAAGACTTTAAAATAATGGATTTCCAACAGGCTTTCAGAAGGTTTTGCTTCCTTAGACCGTTGTTTGAAGTGAAAAAAAGCAACACTAATGAGCGGCAGGATTGTTGTTTTGTCCTTTTTTGTTAGTATTGATTAATGTACCAAACTTTCTAAAAAGCAGACACTCAGTAGGCCATTGTGTTCGAAACTGCAGATGAAAAATATCCTTTGCTCATCCTCTCCATCACTCTGTGTCTCCTCTGAGACACCAAGGGCCTGCTTATTCTGATCTGCAATTTGGTTTAAATGACAGTTAAAAATTGCAATTGGCAGCCCCCCAGTGAAATATGCCACGACAGCAAAAGCCATAAAGCAGGCAGAACGAATGACTTCACGTCTACATAATAAGTAATAACAATGTTAGTTTGAATAAGAAAAGCCAGAGCTGGATTCAGATGCAATATTCATTGTTGGAATATGCACGACTGGGGAGAGGAAAGAGGAGGAAAAAAAGCATCAACCGAGTCCCACACACAGCAATAGTCTTCTTGTCTTATCCCTTAGGCTATGGCCCGGCTAGCACCTCAATGCAGCAATTATTTGCTATAATGACTGCAGTTCAAATAAGCCCGGAGATTTTATTAAACCAAATGAGGAAATCTTCAGTGTATTATCACCTTGTGATTGACAGTGACAAGTGTTGGGCCGGCTCAGATGTGAGTGTGATGAAGAAGCTCTTGGCAAAGCTCTCAATAATATTCCCCCTGATAAAGTTGCCTATTGAACTCCGGCGAGAAGAGAGAGCAGAACTGCACGCATATTAATTCTCATTGTCAAGAGGTGGTTAAGGGAGCAAGGGCAGACCGAGGAGCGAATCATCTGGCTGGGCTGGAAGTCCCTTACACTGACTGGGCTGGCATTTTACTGCACTAATGAAAAGGAGATCTGTTGTGCCTGATCATGTGCATAGATTTTTACTATATGATAGTAATAATGAAAGAGAAATATTTATATTAAAAGCAAAGGTCATTCATAGAGTAGGCTAAGCTTTCCTAAGCTGCAACCTTTACAGGAAAAGACAACCTGTGATGCAGATGAAGAGGAAAGAGGAGTGAGAGGAAAAGAAAAAGAGACAGAGAGTGCTGTTTCTTAGTCCAGACAAAGGGGGGAGACAATGCACTGATCATCAGCTGTGTTTACGCACAGCTAAAACCTGCTGCAAGGGATAATGTACTGGTTTATTTTGAGATATTGACCATTATTCTGGTTTAGACAAGCTATTAAATACAGTTTGACAGGGTTAAAAATATATATTACCTAAATGCTTTTGTCAGAAGTGTCTGTTGCAACATAAAAAGCGATGGTTGTAGCAACAAGACGAACACTGTAACAATATTTGCCATTTTTAAGATATTAATAGTTACAATATTACAGTAAAATTAATACTGAAGTCCTCTGAGGTCATATTTTGCTACACTTGATAACTGACATGCAAGGTGAAGGCAGTTTCATTTATATGAAATGTGAAAGAGCAAATCTGCAAAAAACAGGAAAGTAGCGCCGGTGCCGTGAAGAATTTGCAGGGCAATTCTTAAGTATTTAGGCTTCACAATTAGTGAAAGTTACATTAATTCATGAAAATTATCATGATGAACAAAACATGTAATAATCATAGACTATTGCTGCAAAATACATCATCACCCTATAATGTTTATGGTTATGTTGGCTGTGTTCGAAAGCTTAGGCAGCTGACTTGATGCCTTGCTGCCTTATCAGGAAATGACTTTACAGGCAGTGTATGTGCACAAAGGCACCTTTGCTCAGGAGGCAGCATAACGCTTCAATTATCTACAGAGAGATTTGGTGATAAATGATGTAAAAAGTAGAAAAAGTTGGTCAAAAACCTACATTTACACAAACTGACAATCAACCACAACTTTCAGGTGCCATTTTTATTTTATTTAGCTCAACGCACTGGATTGTGGCAACAAAGAATCAGATGAAGTCAACTAAGGAGACAAGAAGTGAAGCTAACATTGGATTCAGATGTGCCTTGATGCCTTCCTATCTTGAAATGCATTCTCCAAAGGCAGCATTTTTCAGCTTTCGGACG